>CAJQUN010001409.1:0-69877 GCA_907163345.1 Haberlea rhodopensis
ATTCAGGTCAACTTTGAAAATGAAATAAATTCAAATCTTTCGAGGAACGAGTTATTCATGCACACAAAAGTAAAATATGATGAAAAATACAAATATGTAAACCTCACAACTTAGAAAATACTAAAGCACAATAGTACTATACAAAACTTTTGGTAACATGATCATGTTTAGTAATCTAATCTTTTAAATACTAAGTTAATGCAAGCAACAAAACTGCAATGATCATTCCAAACTCAAAGTTCTTTAAGGTCATGTTTGGTTATATGTATTTGCATCTAATGAAGGCTTTGAAAAATGGATTTTTAGAAGACATTAATTTGGGGGAAATTAAAATCCATTAGAATGTCTTACACAGAAACTTTAAATAGTAATTAAGGATTTGAAATCCAAAGAATCCATAGATTTCTAAAGTCATATCTAGGCCAAGACAGTACATAGTATTTGTATAGTATTTGTTAAGAATATGTGGTTACAACTCAAAACCAATTGGCTATGAGTGGAGTAGCCCATACATTTTATAAGGAGCTCACAAAGCTTTTAGTTTCGCAATATGGGACAAGTCTCAACACGCTCCCTCACATGCGACATTATATAAGTCAAACACGTGGACTGATAATGCGGGTGACGGTGAGCAAGCCGGCTCTAATACAGGATTGAAACCTGGGTCTGATACCATGTTAAGAATATATGTGGTTCCAACTCAAAACCAATTGGCTATGACTGGAGTAGCACATATCTTATAAGGAGCTTTGTGGGACAAGTCTCGATAGTATTGACTAATTAGAGATCAATCTCATTAATTAGCACGCCCAAACAAACACCAACTAGTTATTATATCTGAAGAGCATAATCAGGCTATGTTTGATAAAGTTAATCATGATTAGTTAAAGAATGATGATTTTTACCTATCATAGCTTCATCCATTTACTTTGAGTTCAGGCAAGTATATAAATTAATTTAGCCCACCCAAGTTTATCATATATAGGCGTGCATATTAATACTCACCATCTGCCTTCAGCAGATGCGTCATTCCTGTCACGTATTTCCTCCTCGAATGCTTCTAGTATGGCACGCTGCCTTTCACTTATGGTTCTGAAGAGGTTGACAGAATAAACACACACAAAACTCCGATTGAAAGCATATTTGATAAAAAACAATAGCAAGAAATTGCAGAAATGAGCATAAAAATGAAATCCGTAGCATCTAAGAACTATATAAGTCAATAATTAAAAATTAAAGTTGACGGCTGGATAAAAACATATCTGTACAAACTCCTATGAATATTAAAACCGTGGAATTAGAAGCCAAAAAAATAATCCAAACCCCACTTTCTGAAGTAGCGTGAAGCACTATGAGTATTCTTGAAACTAATATTTTTCTCATTGAAAAAAGATTTCTTTTTGTTTTGATAAGCTGGAGGTGGGATTACTGGATAATGGGCTATTGGTAAACATATAGTTCACGAAACAAATTCTTATACTACGCAATTGTCACATATATATCTAGCATGTTCAAACACAAACGACCAACCTTCAAAGTTCAAATACTTTCGGAAAGTTTCAATGAATGAAAAAACTAGCTTGGTTAGCTTTAATATGGGAAACTTAGAAGTCTCTTTAAAATGCACTCCATTTTAAAGATGGTATATACAAATTGGAAGTAAAATACTCACATTTTGATCCAGATCATCCTTTCAAGTATTTCTATGTAGGCATAGTTAGTAACGAGAAGAAAACTTACAATGGAAAATTTATGCAGAAGCGCACATACTGATCACCATGGTCTATCAAAAAACCACTCCTTGGCAATCCTTCATTACATGATGCCCACAACCAAATTCCTTTAGTACACAATGGGCATAACTATATAGAGGAGAAGGACCGGGGGGGGTGGGGGGTGGGCAGGGTTCCATACCTTTGCCTCTTAATATAACTAGGTGTCCATGTTGAACCCCCTTGGGTATCTACAATGAACACAAACACATTGAAGACGAGCAAGGTAAGAAAGATAAGTGACCTAGTATACAAAATTTCATCATAGCTGGAAAATAAATCTGCATAAAGGAGGAGAGGGGATGCAAGAGCAATAAATTTATTTAAAGGATAAAACAAGAACTTGATTCCCAAGATTTTGAGTCTAAAATTTTCCAACTTTTTACTAATGCAGCTCAGAAAATTTAAAATAAATAGCACTTGAAAGTAGCCGACTCTTTAGTTAAAAACTTGTAACTGATATCACATATCTCTTCTAATATTCAAGCCAAACATAACACCACTACGAAATTTAAATAACCAAACTTTCAACAAAATATTCGCATAAATGATGTCATATGGATAATGTAGATAAGATAAAAGATTTGTATTTAGAGTTTGAATATAAGATAATAGGATAAGATAGCAATTAGATTTAGTTTGATCTGATTGTAAGTTCTATTTAATAGAACTCTTGTAAACTTCAAAATTATTCAGAAATAAGAAAAAATCAGAAAGATTTCTGGACCAATCTTCATCGGTAATCTACCGATTTACATGGTATCAGAGCCACGAATTTGATCGTGCTCTATTTCCGTTGCCACCGATGGCCGACACTTTCTCGTTGTCCACGTCCTCCAGTGGGGACGGCAATTCATCTTCTTCGGGCCATGGTTTGTCTCCAACAGCGGGACTCCATGTTTCTGATTCTTCCCTTCATATTACAATCCATAAATTCAATGGACGTAATTATCTCGAATCGGCACAATCTGTGCGCCTTGTAATTGATGGCAAAGGCAGATTCGGACCTCACTGGAGATGCTGTCGCCCCACAGGCTAATGATCCGAAATTTCTTCAATGGCGGTCAGAAAATTCCATGGTAATGGCATGGATGATTAATTCTATGGACCCGTCGATTGGGAAACCTTTTATGCTCCTTCCTACTGCTCGAGATGTGTGGGACGCCGTTTGTGACACGTATTCCGACTTGGAGAATTATTCCCAACTCTATGAACTCACCACTCGGATGTGGCAAGTTCAACAGGGCACGCGAGATGTCACTACATATTATAATGAATTGATGGTGATTTGGCAAGAGCTTGATATGCTTGACATCGATGAACGGGAAAGCTCCAAAAACAGTGCTCGCTACAAGAAAAAACTTGAATGAAGCCAAGTCTTCGTCTTTGTCGCCGGCCTTACACGTGAACCTGATGAAGTCCGTGGCAGAATTTTAGGAGGAAAACCATTGCCTAGTATTCGAGAAGTGTTCTCTGAAATTCGAAGAGAGGAGACTCGTTGCACTGTGATGTTTAAACGCGAACCGTGTGTCTCAGACGCTGAGGGTTCAGCGTTGGTTAGTCAAAATTCCAGACCTGACTCGTCTCGACGAGAGGGGAGAGAAAAACCTTGGTGTGAGAAGTGTAAAAAGCCCTGGCACACAATTGAGGCTTGTTGGGAAATTCATGAGCGCCCTCCTCATCTCAAGAAGAAATACGACTCCTCCAGCAAGCCAAACCCTGGTAGTCATGCTCTTCCCTCCATGGTGGCCGAAAACTCCATGCAATCTTCAACTCCTGAATCTCTTCCATTCACACAGACTCAATTAGACCACCTGTACAAGCTGTTTGGATCTCTTTCTAGTAACTCCTTCGCCTCCTTCATATTCCTTCTCCCAGACAGGTATTTCTTGTGCTAATGTGGCCCATTCCCTTGCTAATAGTGTGTGGATCTTAGATTCAGGTGCCACCAACCATATGACAGGATCGTCACATTTGTACTCCTCCTACGTCCCGTGTGCAGGGAACCAACGTGTTAAAATTGCCGACGGTTCTCTAGCTCCGATTGCCGGGAAGGGTCCCATTTGTGTTTCCCCAATGTATTCTGTTACAAGCGTGTTGCATGTGTGTTAGTTCCGGATTTTAAAGATGACAAAACAAATCAGAACGGATCGAGGGAAATCAGACTGACCAGATCGATCGCTCAAAGCAGATCAAGCTGATATGGTATATCGCAAATCAGATCGGATCGATGGAAATCAGCCTGACCAGATCGAAGCTTCAGATCGATCTTAACTATTATCAGATCAGAGCAAACAAGGCTGAATAAGATTTGCTCTTCAGTCCAAATCATTAACGGCTATTTATTGAAGCATTTAATGTTGCAACTAATGCTGAAAAAGACCAAGGACTGAAGATCACCATAAAAGGTAAGAAGACAAAGAAGAGCTTACCTGACAGTCGCCGAAAGCATGAACCAGAATGGCAAGTACCCAAAAGAATAAGACTGCAGCTTACTCAGAGTTTGAGCAGAGTCAAGAGTTGCACATAAAGGGAAATAATGTCGGTTTGGTACATGCAACTATATAAGGATGCAACAAAAGAGCTCAAGACAGAGTCTGAAAATCGAAAAACGCAAAAGAAAGCAAAACAACACAAGCTTACAAGCTCAGACATTCTCGAGCTGAAAATCTTCATAAGCACAAGCATATTGTAATATTTGATCATCTTAGGATCATTGTGTGCATAGATTAAATTAGTCTATCTTTTGTATTCTGTACTAAGATAAAGAAGTGAGAATCAATTGTAACAGTCAGACAGAGTGTGTCTGAACAGATCGAGAGACTAGGAGTTTCAGTCTGGTAGTGAGGTAAATCCAGCTGAATTGGGTTTGTACAACAGGATTGTATAAATCAAAGTCTTCTAGTGGATTCCTTCCTTAATTGGAAGAAGGGGAGACGTAGAATGATTACACCACCTTCGAACTTCCAGAAACATATTGTCTTTTATCATTCTGCACTTGTTTTACTATTCAAGCCATCGAGCCGTTCTTACTAGCCTAAGAACAGACCGTTCCGCACTAAATCATTCAGTGGTCTGTTCTGCAGAAAAGTTGATTAAGAAACAGATTTCTTTCACTAATCCGAAAGAAATCACAAATGATTATTTTTAATAGGAGTGTTCATTCACCCCCCCTCTAAACACTCCGGACCGATCCTAACAAGTGGTATTAGAGCAGGTTGTCTTAATCATCACAAAGACACTTGAGCTGATGGAATCATTCAACAAAATTCCTATGTTCTCAAAAGAAGACTATGATGATTGGAGAATCAGAATGCAAGCTCATCTGGCAGCACAGGATGACGATATGTGGTTCGTCATCACTGATGGACCAATGAAAATTCTGAAAGTCAATACAGCAGTCTCCATTACTGGTGGTGAACCCCAAATGGTCGAAAAGGACAGATACCTCTGGACGAATGAAGAAAGAAAGAAAGCAAATCTAGACAAAGTTGCCAAAGACATCTTGTTCAAGACGTTGGACAAGAATATGTTCAGTAAAATCAAAATGTGCTCTACTGCCAAAGAAATTTGGGAGAAAATAGCACAGCTATGTGAAGGGAACGACCAGACCAAGGAAAACAAGCTAACTGTTGCTCTTCAAAAATTTGAGAGCATAAAAATGAAGATTGGAGAAACTCTAAACGAGTTTGATGAAAGAGTTACTGGTATTATCAATGAACTGAATGGTTTGGGCAAGGAATACTCTAACAGAGAGATTGCTCTGAAAGTAATGAGAGCTTTGCCAAAAGAATGGGATGTAAAGACCATTGCAATGAGGGAATCTAAAGATCTGAACAAAGTTGAACTTCATGATCTATTCACAGATCTTAAGGCTTATGAGTTCGAACTGATCACCAGAGGTGAAGCAGAGCCATTCATCTCTCAACCAAACAAAGCACTGGCAGCCATTCCAGACCAGACCACCCCCACAACAGATTGATCTATCGAACAAATAAGTAAGGATGCTATGTCGTTATTTATCAAGAAATTTGGTAAATTTATGTTTAAGAATAAAAGGAACTTTAAACCTTCTCATCATTATAAATCAAGAAAAGACGATGCTGTTAATGATCAGGTTTGCTACAATTGTGGTAAGACCGGACACTTTATTGCAGATTGCACCAGACCGAATAAAGAAGAACGTAAAGTAAGGCATCGTGATGACAAGAAAAAGAAGCACTACAAAGATCGTAAAAGTCATCATGGTAAGTCCCAAAAGGTCCTAGTAGCAGAGGAAGGAAACAGCAAGTGGGCTCAGACTGATTCAGATTCAGAAAGCTCCGAATATTCTTCCAGTGAAAGCGAAGAAGATATTCAATGTCTAATGGCAGACGAAGAAATGAGTCAAACAGACGAGGTATTCGATCTTGACTCAAATGAATTTACACGTGAAGAGCTTATGTCCGCACTGCAAGACATGGCTAATGATTATAGAATCTTAGCTGAATCATTTGAGAAAACTAAAGCTAAAGCCAATGATCAAATGGATGAGCACATCAAACCAAGCTGCTCTGAGCTAGGTGAGTGCAATAATCTACAGATCGAGCTGAACAAGCTGAAAATCTCTTACGATCAGCTCCATGAAGAAAACAAGAGAATTAGCACACAAAATGCTAAGCTTTCTCATATTTTCAAAACATGGACAAAATCAAGAGCATCATTGGAAGAATTGCAAGAAGTACAAAGAAATGTCGGTGATGTCACCGGCATAGACTTTGATATCAAAGACTGCACCAAAGATGAATCTGAACTGTTGCTGGTAAAGAACAAAATCAAACAAATGACATTTGTTAAATCCAGCACAGTATATGAAACTGAAGCACCTACAATTCAAACGGGAGTCTCCTTCGGGGATCAAAGTTTGAGAAGAGGAATTGGGTATGTTAACCAAGCCAAAGAAAAGGCATCAGCAAGCTTTGTGTCTATCAGACCAAATCTAAAGGTGCAAGATCTAAGGCAAGGAAGACCATCCAATTACTTTAACTCAAAACCAGTTCAACGAAGATATAGACTACCTTATAAGAATCAAAGGTTTCCATATCGCACACATTATCACACACAACATCGAAACAGATCAGCTCACAGCACACCAGACACACACAAGCCATTAAAGCTGATACAGGTGTGGGTTCCCAAAGGGCTAATCCGTTCTGGACCCAAGTAGGATTGGGTACCAACAATAATTATGTTTGATGACAGGTACCGAAGAATCTTATATCAGACTGGTACTTAGACAGTGGGTGTTCACGTCACATGACTGGAAACGTCGAGCTGCTGTCTGAAGTCACAGAATGTACTGGACCCAAGATCATCTTCGGGGATAACTCAAAGGGTAAGACCGTGGGCAAAGGTAAGATTGTCCATGGTAATATTACTATCAATGATGTGCTGTTAGTTGAAAATTTATGCTATAATCTGATCAGTATAAGTCAACTATGTGATAATGGTTATGCTGTAGAATTTCACAAACACACTTGCACTGTTAAATCGTCAGACGGTATGACCATGCTTGTAGGAATCAGAAATGGAAATACATATAAGATTAACTGGAATTTTGCTCAACCTGATAACCCTACTTGCTTCATCGCGAATAATGATAATAAACACTGGCTATGGCATAAACGCTTGAATTATCTCAACTTTAAGACTATCTCTAGCCTGTGTAAACATGATCTAGTTGTCGGTCTGCCCAAGATCGATTTTGCTAAGGATAAGATCTGTGAAGCTTGCCAAATGGGCAAACAGATCAGATCATCCTTCAAAAACAAGAATGCCAAATCCTCCTCACGCTGTTTAGAACTATTGCATATGGACTTGTTTGGTCCTATACCAATAACAAGTTTAGGGGGAATGCGGTATACTCTTGTTGTTAATGATGATTACTCACGTTTTTCTTGGACTATATTTTTGAGCAGTAAAGATCAGACCGGTCCGAAATTGATCAAGCTGCTGAAACGCACTCAGAATGAGAAATCATCAAGCATAGACAGGATTCGAAGCGACAAAGGCACTGAATTTTCAAATCAGAATCTTGAATCCTTTTTAGAAGATCAAGGAATTAAGCATGAATTTTCAGCCGCTCGAACTCCTCAACAAAATGGAGTTGCAGAACGAAGGAACAGAACGCTTAAAGAGGCAGCAAGAACAATACTTGCTGATTCTGGAATTTCGCAAAAGTTCTGGGCAGAAGCTGTAAATACTGCTTGCTACACTCAAAATCGGTCTATGATCAACAAGAAGTTGAATCTTACTCCATATGAAGTATGGACTGGTAACAGACCATCAATCTCTCACTTTCATGTATTTGGCTGCAAATGCTTCGTTCACAATAATGGTAAGAATCATCTTACAGCATTTGAAACTAAATCAGATAATGGAATATTCTTACGATATTCATCTAATAGCAAAGCTTTTCGAGTTTTCAATAATCGCACTTTAACTGTAGAAGAATCAGTTCATGTAGTGTTTGATGAATCTTTATGTATTGAGGGTAACAAGGAATCATTTCAAAATCAGATGGAAAATATCCATCTCGAAGCTAACAGTGATGATGAGATTGTAGCTAACAGGTCAAGAGACAATCCACTGGAACCTGAAGTACCAGATAGACCGGATCAAGGCAATGAAGCTCCTTCAGATCGAGCCGATCCGGATGTTCTTAACTCCAATGTTAAAGCAGATGCTGATAATGCTACTACTACTCATCCTTCTGGACCAGATAATCCAGAATCAAGCTATCGATGGACAAAGAGGCATCCACCCGATCTAGTAATTGGAAGTCCTTCTGCACCTATAAGAACCAGAGGACAGATGATGGATGAATTCACTCATGCCGCTTTCATATCAAATTTGGAACCTAAAAAGATTGATGAAGCTTTGACTGATTACAACTGGATTAAAGCCATGCAAGAAGAGCTTAATCAATTTGAACAAAATCAAGTCTGGAGTCTAACCCCCAGGCCTAGTGATCTGCCAGTTATTGGAGCCAGATGGGTTTTCAGAAACAAGCTAGACGCAGATGGAGTTGTGGTTAGAAACAAGGCCAGACTAGTGGCGCAAGGATTCAGACAAGAAGAAGGAATTGACTTCGATGAATCTTTTGCACCAGTCGCCAGACTTGAAGCAATCCGAATATTTCTTGCATATGCTGCTTTTAAAGACTTCAAGGTATATCTTAAGAGCGCCTTAAGGTATATCAAATGGACGTTAAGAGCGCCTTTCTTAATGGTAAGCTTCAGGAGGAAGTCTACATTGAGCAACCTCCTGGATTTCAGAACCACTCATTTCCAGATCATGTATATCTACTGAATAAAGCAGTATATGGACTGAAACAAGCTCCAAGAGTCTGGTATGACACCCTGTCTCAATTTCTGCTGAACCATGATTTTCAGATCGGCTCAGTGGATAAAACTCTATTTAAATTTATTAAGGGGGAACATACTTTGTTAGTTCAAATCTATGTTGACGATATCATTTTTGGGTCAACTAACCCCAAATTATGCGAGAAATTCTCTAAGTTAATGCAGGGACAGTTTGAGATGAGTATGATGGGAGAACTTTCATTCTTTCTGGGTCTTCAAGTCAAACAGCTCAACAATGGCATTTTCATAAATCAAACCAAATATACCAAAGAGATTCTCAAGAGATTCGGAATGGAAACTTGTTTAACTGCATCAACTCCAATGAGTCCTTCAATCAAGCTAGATACAGACGAAGGGGGAACAGCAGTTGAAGTAACGATGTATCGAGGACTGATCGGATCGCTCTTGTATCTTACAGCGAGCCGGCCTGATATAATGTTCTCAGTCTGTATGTGCGCTAGATTTCAGTCAGATCCAAAGCAATCACACTTTGTGGCTGCTAAGCGTATTCTTAAATACTTAAAAGGATCTCAGAACGTTGGTCTTTGGTATTCCAAAGATTCAAATTTCAGCTTAATTGGATATTCAGACGCTGACTATGCTGGCTGTAAGATTGATCGCAAAAGCACTAGTGGAACATGTCAATTCTTAGGTGAAAGATTGATCTCATGGTTTAGCAGGAAGCAAACATCTATTGCCACATCTACAGCTGAAGCAGAATATCTTGCCGCTGGAAGCTGTTGCGCTCAAGTGCTCTGGATTCAACACCAGCTCAAAGACTATGGCATTCAAGCTGTTGAATCTCCGATATTTTGTGACAACACCAGTGCAATTGCTATAACGTATAATCCAGTGTTGCACTCTCGAACAAAGCATATTGATATAAGACATCATTTTATTCGAGATCATGTTGGCAAAAGGAAATTCGGATCAAGCATATTTCAACAGACCAGCAAGCAGCAGATATCTTCACCAAACCACTTCCTGAGGCTAAGTTTAATTATTTTCGTCAAATTCTTGGTTTAATAGACTTATCCTGATGTTTTAGAGGTATCTTTCTTTTCGCTTTTAAAGATTATATGCTGGCACAGATCGATAATACAATGATCAGATAGACACAGACCGGTCCGACCTTTCAGAACGATCTTTGTCCAATCTGATGTTATCCCATGATCTGTCTGGTCAACAAATCTTTAAATAAAGTAATTATTTAAAACAGTCCGGACTGATCGCAATTTTAACCGCCTCATCTCTCTAATCATCCTGACCGTTTATTTTGAATTATTTCAATATCAGTAATCGAGATAAAGACACGTGTCTTCTCTCTCCTATTTAGCGGGCTGAACATTTCACTTTTTACGAATTACTGCTGTCTGCTCTCTAACTATCAAATATTTTTTCAAACTCTCCGTATTCTTCATTACACTCAAATGGCTACTATCACTCACAATTCTCTATCTGTTGAGTTCAATGAAATCTACAGGGCTGAAGATCCGGAAATGGTCTCAATATTCAAATCCTTAGAGTCTTCTGGATTAAGGAACTTTCTGGAATGCGGAACGGTGGTTTACGAGTCGGAGATTCGAGAGTTGTTTGCAAATGCTGTGTCTCAAAAGACATTCATCTCCACCACCGTCAAGGGCAAATCATTTGACATCTCTCCGTCGACGATGTCAAAGACCTTTGGTCTTCCCAGCACCGGACTGACTGAGTTTGGCCATATTTCTCAGGCCTCTATCACCGATCTTCAGGGGAAGGTATCCATTCTTGGCCACCGCCTGCAGCCATCATTCAAGAAGAATGAAATGTTCTTTCATTTCCAAGTTTTATGCGAGATTGTTGGCAAGCCACTTTTGGGCAAAGCCGGAAGCTATGACGCTGTTACTGCCGAGAAATTCCGGGCCATGGCTGCTATTCACTCGGGACAGAAGATGAATTGGTCTGCAATCTTGTTTGGAGTCTTGCTTGAAACGGTTATCGTCTCCAAACAGGATGTGTGCTTTGCAGTTCCCCTCAGCAAGCTCTTAGAGACTTTGAACATCGAGCTGGGGAAGCCGTCTGCTTTGAGTCCCTTCAAAATTCTCAACCCCAAGGAATTGGCACTGCTGAAGTCTAAAGGTACTCCACCCACTTCTTCTGATCTGGTGGCTGTCAAGATCGAACAAGGAGAAGAACAGGCTGCTGGTCGAAGAACTCGAGTCAAGCGTAAATTGACTATTCAGACTGACTCCGAGGAAACTCAGTCTGATCCTTCATCTCCAGCCAAGCCCCTCCTAAGAAGCCAAGAACCCAGATCACCAAGCCAATCAAAACCTTACCTCTTAAAGCCTTACCTATATTGCCATCCACAACAGCCACCCCTGCACCCCAAACTAACCCAACCTTCAACAGCTCCAAACACTGTACCCAAAGTAACCATCAGAGTACCTTCTGCCATTCCTGTGGTCAAAGGTATTGTTATCACCGAGTTGGGAGACTACACCCAATCGGGGATCAAGACCTCATCTCCCACCGGAAAAGGCAAGGATATCCTCACTGAACCCATCTCTTCAAAACCAAAATCTGCCGCGCAGACAGCCATCGATATCGCAATGGAAGATGTTGACGAAAAGGTGAAGGAGCTCACTGTGGTGTTTGATGAATATGTCGAATACAGAACGATCAACCACATTGATATGTTCTTCGGCAAGCTGCGAAGACTACAAAAGATGGAACAAGAAGTCCTTAAGGGGACAGAGACTGATGACGTCAGAATTGCTGTGCAGCGCAAAGATCTGTTCCAGGCCAACCAAAGATTCAGACTGGCAAATCTGCTGATTGCAGCTAAGAAGGCGAATTTTGATCCGAGCAATCCGACTGCCAAAGATGATGGTGCCGTCATTGCTCAGCTGGAAATGGATGTTCATGCTCTACATTTGGCTGTTCGCTTTCAACGACAGAAGCTTTACATATCCACTCCAGTTCCCAGCCCGGATCACCCATCTGCGAGCAAGACTTTGGCTGAACCATTCATTGAGCTACTTCCTTCTGAGTCAGCTGAGCAGACAGTGAAGCAGACAGCGGAGCAGTCACTGCCTAATGCTCCGTCTGCAGCTGAAACTGAAGCAATGGATGTATTATTGGACTCTCCAACAACTTCCATCCCCATTGCACCCTCAGTATCCCAAATTCAGCACAGTTCAGCACAGTCCAACCGCTGCACATACAACAGTCATCTCCACAAACTTCGTCGATCCGGATCTGGTGGTGTCCACTATTGTCGCCGCATTACAGGTTGAGGAGCCTACCAGACCTATCACTCCTCCGGATCAGTCTGCTGAAGATATGGCGTTTTTAGAAGAATTCTCTTCGGACTTGGTTACCTTGATCCGATCCGAAATCCGCCAATCTGTCGTTTCCACAATCATACCAGTTGAAGCAGCAGTTGATCCACCTGAGTCATCTTCTGATCACTCTTCAGACCACTTATCTGTCGACGCTCTATCCCTGGCCAAGTCCCTTCAACATCTTTCGGATAACTGTCTATCTCTCTCTCAACGAGTCATAGAAGTTCATCAAAGTCAGAGGACTACAGTCTTGGATTTTGAGTCTTTCAAAGAGAAGATGACAGCAAGTATAAGCAGCATTCAGCGCGGACTGAATGATCTGTTCTCTCAGCAAGCTACTTATAAAAACAGTCTGAGAAAAGAGCAGATCGAGCTGGCCACTGAAGTCAGAGCCTCCGTCGCCAAGTCCCTTCTTGCTCAAGACACCCGTCTTGATGCTATCAGCGCTCAGCTCGCCCAGATTGTCGACTTTCTTCAAGAGGTTGCTGCTGACAAAAAGGGGGAAAAGAGAAAAGACCTCAAGCCACCTCAGTCTTCAGCAAGAAAGTAGCAGTCTTTATAAGTCAGACTTGTCTGTATTTGTATATAAGATTTTTTGCTCAATAAAAATCTAAGTTCTTAGTTAAGTCCTTGTTCATTTATTTTGAACTAAATGGCTTAATCAATCCGAACTTCAACTTAACTGTGTTCATTTATTTTGAACAAGAAGAAGTAATTGATCCGCAAGTATACGCTTCAGATTTCTTAAAAGACTGAATAAAAAGATTTAGAAGCTATGTTTTGTCATCATCAAAAAGGGGGAATTTGTTAGTTCCGGATTTTAAAGATGACAAAACAAATCAGAACGGATCGAGGGAAATCAGACTGACCAGATCGATCGCTCAAAGCAGATCAAGCTGATATGGTATATCGCAAATCAGATCGGATCGATGGAAATCAGCCTGACCAGATCGAAGCTTCAGATCAATCTTAACTATTATCAGATCAGAGCAAACAAGGCTGAATAAGATTTGCTTTTCAGTCCGAATCATTAACGGCTATTTATTGAAGCATTTAATGTTGCAATTAATGCTGAAAAAGACCAAGGACTGAAGATTACCATAAAAGGTAAGAAGACAAAGAAGAGCTTACCTAACAGTCGCCGAAAGCATGAACCAGAATGGCAAGTACCCAAAAGAATAAGACTGCAGCTTACTCAGAGTTTGAGCAGAGTCAAGAGTTGTACATAAAGGGAAATAATGTCGTTGGTACATGCAACTATATAAGGATGCAACAGAAGAGCTCAAGACAGAGTCTGAAAAATCGAAAAACGCAAAAGAAAGCAAAACAGCACAAGCTTTACAAGCTCAGACATTCTCGAGCTGAAAATCTTCATAAGCACAAGCATATTGTAATATTTGATCATCTTAGGATCATTGTGTGCATAGACTAAATTAGTCTATCTTTTGTATTCTGTACTAAGATAAAGAAGTGAGAATCACTTGTAACTGTCAGACAGAGTGTGTCTGAACAGATCGAGAGACTAGGAGTTTCAGTCTGGTAGTGAGGTAAATCCAGCTGAATTGGGTTTGTACAACAGGATTGTATAAATCAAAGTCTTCTAGTGGATTCCTTCCTTAATTGGAAGAAGGGGAGACGTAGAAGGATTACACCACCTTCGAACTTCCAGAAACATATTCTGTCTTTTATCATTCTGCACTTGTTTTACTATTCAAGCCATCGAGCCGTTCTTACTAGCCTAAGAACAGACCGTTCCGCACTAAATCATTCAGTGGTCTGTTCTGCAGAAAAGTTGATTAAGAAACAGATTTCTTTCACTAATCCGAAAGAAATCACAAAGGATTATTTTTAATAGGAGTGTTCATTCACCCCCCCCCCCCCCCCTCTAAACACTCCGGACCGATCCTAACAATGTGCCTCTTCTCTCTTATAACCTTTTGTCTATTAGCAAACTCACCACTGACCTGAATTCTTGTATCATTTTTTCCTCTTCTCTGTGTGTTTTTCAGGATCTGGTCTCGGGGAGGATGATTGGCAGTGCTAGACAGGATCATGGCCTCTACCTCTTAGATGTTACCTCCTTGGCACACCATGACAATAAGCTTTGTCTTAATTCTGTTTTTTCCTTCTCGAGTGACATTTTGCTTTGGCATTATCGTTTAGGTCATCCGAACCTTACTTATTTACAAAAGTTGTTTCCAAATTTATGCATCAATAAAACGTTTGTTTCTCACTTTGATTGTGAATCTTGTGAATTGGCCAAACATCATCGGACCTCTTTTCCATCTCAAAAATATAAACGATCGTCACCATTTACCGTACTTCATAGTGATGTTTGGGAGCCATGCAAAATTAAAACTCTTTCTCAAAAACGGTGGTTTATAACGTTTATTGATGATCATTCTCGGATGACCTGGGTCTTTCTTTTGAACGATAAATCTGATGTAGGTTCGATATTTCAAACCTTTTATAAAATGATTCAGACTCGGTTTCATACCAATATCAAAATCTTTCGGAGTGACAATGGAAAAGAATATTTCAATCAACTGTTAGGAGAGTTTTTTACTGGCATTATTCATCAAAGTTCACGTCCCCATACACCTCAACAAAATGGGGTGGCGGAACGTAAAAATAGACACCTCCTCGAAGTCGCTCTTGCCATTAGCTTCCATACTAAGGTTCCGAGTTACCTCTAGGGAGAGGCTATTCTCACAGCAGCCCATCTGATTAACAGGTTACCATCCCGAACATTAAACTTTAAAACTCCCCTGTTCATTTTTCAAAAATCTTTCCTCACTCTCGATTAATATATGATATTCCCCTCAAAAATTTTGGTAGCGTGGCATTCGTTCACAATCATGATTTGACAAACTCGAAATTAGCTCACAAAGCCATTAAATGCATTTTGTTGGTTATCCCGCCACTCAACGGTGATATAAATGCTTTGACCCCTCCTCACGCAAAATGTTTGTTTCTATGGATGTCACGTTCTTCGAGGGTCAACCTTTTCATCTTCAGGGGGAGTCATATAACATAAGGGAAGATGATCTCTTAAACAAATCAAATTTTGAAATTGAATTTGGAACTGAGCACCTACATAATCCAACAAATACAGGAGAAGTCCACCCAAGACAAGATATTGTCTATACCAGGAGGAAAAATGCAACGAGAGGGGGAGACATTGTCCTACTACCACACCAGGATTCAGTCTCAGTACCCGATCTTACAACACCTAAAGTTCCAACCCCAGTTACTTTCAACCATTCCTCCTCTTGATAGTGACTTAGCTATTGCTCAAAGAAAAGGGGTTAGAACTTGCACTAAACATCCACTCTCAAATTTTGTATCTTACAAAAACTTATCACCATCTTACTCTACCTTCATTTCTCAAATAGACAGCTAGTATTCCAAATACTGTACATGAGGCTCTTAAGATACCTGAGTGGAAAGAAGCGATCCAGGAAGAGATGAGAGCCCTGGAGAAGAACGCTACGTGGGAGAAGACTGATCTACCTAGTGGTGCCTGTTGTAGGGTGTAAGTGGGTCTTTACAACAAAACACAACTCTGATGGATCCTTAGAAAGATACAAAGCCCGGTTAGTTGCTAAAGGATTCACCCAAACATATGGAATTGATTATAATAATACATTCTCACCTGTGGCTAAACTTAATATTGTTCGAGTTATTCTGTCTGTTGCTGCTAATTTAGACTGGCCATTGAACCAACTCGATGTAAAAAATGCCTTTTTAAATGAAGAGATAGAGGAGGAACTAAATATGGATCCGCCACCTGGTTTTACTAATGAATTTGGTTCTAAGGTATGCAGGCTGAAAAAACCTTTCTATGGACTTAAACAATCCCCCAGGGCATGGTTTGAAAGATTCACAAGATGTGTCAAAAGTCAGGGTTACTACTCTCAAGGAGAATCTGATCATACTCTCTTCACCAGGAAACCAAATACAAACAAAATATCTGTGTTAATTGTTTATGTTGATGATATTATATTGACAAGTGATGACATAGAAGAGATGACCAGGTTAAAGAAACAGTTGGCAAAAGAATTTGAGATGAAAGATTTGTGACTGTTGAAATATTTCCTTGGAATGGAGGTGGCCAGATCAAAAAAAGGAATCATAGTTTCCCAAAGAAAGTATACCCTGGATCTACTGAACGAAACAGGGATGAGTGGGTGCAAGCCATCGGATACTCCAATAGAAGCCAACAAAAAATTAGGAGATATTAAAGATGGCATTACAGTCGATACAGGAAGATATCAACGATTAGTTGGCAAGCTAATCTACCTTTCCCATACTCGACCTGACATCGCATTTGCAGTAAGTATGGTAAGTCAGTTCATGCATTCACCCTTTGCAGAACATCTTGAAGCAGTGTATCGCATACTTAGATACCTGAAAGGAACTCCTGGGAAAGGACTATTCTTTGAAAAAACTGAAAAAAGAGGTATAGAAGTTTACACTGATGCTGATTGGGCAGGATCTATCACTGATCGAATATCTACATCAGGCTACTGCACTTTTGTATGGGGTAACTTGGAGAAGCAAAAAACAAAGTGTTGTTGCTAGAAGTAGTGTCGATGCTGAGCTTAGATCTATGGCTCAAGGAGTATGTGAAGTGATGTGGTTAAAAAGAGTTATGGAAGAACTAATGAGAACTATTGAACTTCCTGTAAAGCTCTATTGTGACAATAAAGCAGCAATAGCATTGTTCATAATCCAGTGCTACATGAGAGGACCAAACACATTGAAATCGACAAACATTTCATTAAAGAAAAGATTGAAAAGATTGAAGATGGCATGATGTACACTCCATTTGTTCCAAGCTCGTTGCAAGTTGCAGATATTCTAACAAAAGGGTTGTCAAGACAAATCTTTGAAGATCAAGTGAGCAAGTTGGGAATGAACATAAGACAAAAGATTTGTATTTTAGAGTTTGAATATAAGATAATACGATAAGATAGCAATTAGATTTAGTTTGATCTGATTGTAAGTTCTATTTAATAGAACTCTTGTAAACGTCAAAATTATTCAGAAATAAGAAAAACCAGAAAGATTTCTGGACCAATCTTCATCGGTAATCTACCGATTTACAGATAAACTCAAGTAGGTAAATATTACCTTTTGTATTAATAATATGATGCTACTTTGCACAAGATTCACTCAAGTGTCTAATTTGTCATCAACAAATCATATTGTTTGGATAGATTGTTTTGCCACAAGTCAATAATGCCATCTTCATTTTCTTCTACTTTTTGAATCTTTGCATTTATTGAATAATAAATATCTACAGGCAGAAGATATCACAGTATTTCTACAACCATCACTATAATATTGTTTAAGAAATTAAGATTAGAGTTACTTACCAAAATACAGTTGTCCAGCAGGCATACAAATATGTTGCCTTGTGACAGTAGGTACTGTCTCAATAAATTTTTTTTTTTTTATCGGGCAAATAAAATTTTTTTTGATCGGGCAAGTAAAATTATATTAATAAAGGTACTGTCTCAATAATGAATAATGACAAATACATCATTCCATGTCAATAGGAAGATTTTACTACCATTTCATCAAGGATTTCACAATATCATATAACTAGGAAGAGCTAGGAACAGCACACATTTGCATGACAACTAGCGGATAAGATAAAGAAATAAACAAACAATTGTTTAGAATGATAATCAGTAGAAAATGTTAGAAAACAAACATTAGAAATGCAATCAAAGTATAAGAGGAAATACAAATCAAGAAGTTTGTTATCGATAAGGATAGGAAATGGTGGAATCCCATACTCTTAGCTGAAGCTTCCCAGACAGCGTAGGCACTGCAACCTCACCACCAAGAATGGCCTGTTAGGAGAACCCAAAACAAACAACGAAATTAAGTGCTGTGTGGTCTTCCTCACATTTATGAAAGTGAACAAGAAAGTACTTAGGGCAAATATATACCCGTAACATGATATGAACAACAAAAATAGTTAAGCTACCACATGCACAAGATAGAGTATGAAAAGTTATTAACAACACAATTTTTGAAACTTCTATGATAAAAATAAGTATAGAAATTTTATTTTTTAACCAGGTATTATACTTCTCCACTATCATATTTCCTTGGTCCAATTATTTTTCAAGTCTTTTTCCTTCAGCTCCCACATCTGCACAAATTATCGACGACTTAAAAGGTAGTGGTGAGGAAATACATAAAGAATATGATGACCAAAAATTCTTATTTTTCAGAATCTAAAAGGACGGCGGTAATAAAGAACTACATGATACGACAACAAAAATTATTACTTCACCAAAATTATGTCAACTAGAATCTTTACTAGTATGTGCCCTACACCAATGGCATTTCTTGAAGGAACAACTAATGCAACAAGAAAGGTTTATGCAAAGGAATAAATCAAGTATCCTCAAATGATTATGACCGACTTTGCATTCAGCAACAAGTAATACAAATCTAAATAGCAATCTATAGAAGCAAAATAAAGAAATGTAACGCAGAAAATAAGCTGATATATAAGGTGAACAGTAACAGTATTAATTCATATCTCTTTTAGAACAATGATCCAAAATTTCAAGTCAATTATCAAAGAGAACTGATTTATGACGTGGATTATTTGGCATAAGTAAAAGAAATAGGCAAACTCGAACACATATAAAAGTCAATATTTTAGTAATCACTAATAAATTAATAACATTACAACTCGGTCAAACCCGATAACTTCTTAGCAGTTTCTCGAGAGAGATTGATCATTTGAAAATGGTGTACTATTATTTTTAGATGTATTTGTAGCTGCAGGGTCATAAACTAGTAAATTTTAAGGGGCAGTGCATGGTTTATTGGCTTGTTCTTAATATAAAATTACTTTTATATGTTACAAATTCTTCGAAATTTATTAAAACTCATCTCCACGACCAAACAAAAATTTAGAAAAAGGGGCCAAGTATGAATGCTTTTATAATAGATGCTAAAGGCACATCCAAAAGAACCATTTACGGAAAATAAAAGTTATCCCATTCCATTCATGAGTAAAATTTTGAATAAAAGACTTATAACAGTAAGAACATGTACACTCTAGGAAAGCAAAACTGAAAACAAAGAATTAATAAATTTGCTAAATATCGAGTCCAGAAAAGAGAAGAAATATGGCTTTAAACTGGAACCGTGGTTCTCACTTGTGTAAAGCTGATATGATTATCCACATAAATATCGACACCTTGTCTAGAAAAGACAGGATCCTCTGCGACCTGGACATGTGCATACAGACTTCAATACTGTAGAACAATCGAGAATAATCAAATTGTCACGAGTGCAAATCAGAGAAATAATACAGGTCGCAAAAGTTGATAGATCCCATGAATGGAGTACAATATGATCAATGATCTTTATACATCGAAAGTGAAGCATTTAACAGCTTCGGAAGTCAACCATACGAAATTACAGATAATTCAATTTATTAAAACTATTATAGTAATCAACAGTCACCTTTTATGTTAGGCTAGCACTATCTTGTGATGCAGATTGGTATAAATCGCATACATTAAAACACACAAAAATGTGTACCTCAATGAATTTACTTTGGCCGCTCACTTCAAAATAACTAAGAACATTTGAAGACCAAGGATTTTTTACAACCCAAAAAGAGATGGTCTCTTCAAATATTTTCTTCGGAGACGGTTCATTTATTTTGAATTATTAAGTTCTCAGGCACAGAGAATTTCTGATATTATCTCAAAATGTTCCTTAAGGTCAACTGATCCAGCAGCCTGAAAACATCCATCCACATTTCTTACAACAAAACTAAAAAATGAAATTGACTCTGCAAAGTGTGAAGATTGTAGGCGTTCTTGTTTAACAAGAGGAAGGCTTTTCTAGAATTTTTTTATCGTAACTCTTGTTATAAAATATTGTAATCCCAAGCAAAACAACATTAGGAAACTTTTTGAAGAAACATTTACCTCAGAAGTAATTCACATATATATATTAGACAACTTGAGACCTTTCCTTTTAACAAAATTATGAGAATGACAAATATGTGAAGATGTAAAACACCAATAGTCCAGTCAATAAAGTACACACACATGAAAACAACAAGAAGCTGGAAAACATGATAATGCCTTTAGTTTTATAAACAGGTTACTCGGAGATCTTCCCCATCCACCAGCATTGCCAGCTTTTGGAACACGAATGGTATCCCCAGAATCCACACCTAATCAATTGAAGGTACAAACAAAAAGGCTGCAGTGAGTGGACACCCATATTGAACTTTGATGAGATAGAGTAAGTTTACTAAAAAAAAATTAACGAGACATGTATAAAAAGTAAAAGTTCAAAAAAGTTTCCAACTGTAAGCAGATTGTAACACACATTCATGTAATAAGCAGATTATTTAAGGAAATATATTAATATTTTGCATTTCAAAGTTATTATGGAAGAACAACATAAATAAATCTAAACAATGTAAGGTTTATAACGTAAATGATATTGGTAGAGTGACTGAAAGGGGATATTTGTCCAGTTAATTATTTATGAGTCTTTAGCTTGAGAAGTCAGGATTCTCCAAGGAACTGATATGTGGTAGGAAAGCAGCTATTTTCCTAGTCCGTAAATCAATGTTTCGGGAGACTAGCATAAATGCACGTATCCTTTTGACATAAGGGAATTTTTTTGTAGAGGAATATGTGTAAAATTTTGTTATTTATTGTTTAAATAAATACCAGGTCACTCTTGATTGAAACTGAGATAAAGTCTTTCAAATATGTCAACTTAGCTATTTCATTCCTGTGGCTGCCTCAGCTCAAAGATTCATCAATTCATATGCTCATTTAGGCTATTCGGTTCTAGTTCATTGTTTCACTAAGATAGCATCAGGGTTTGTTCCAAACAAATTCATATTCGGATTCCTTGCTGAACAGTAAATTGTTCTACAGTCATACACGAAGTACAAGTATCTTAAATTTCCAACAGGGCCTTAATGGTATTCTACTATTCCACCTATTCTCAATGCTACAAAAAGAAGCAAGATCTAATGCGAACATACTTGAGGGAAACATGTCAAGACCAACCTGCAGGTACTGTTACTTTAACGTCCTTGATTCCTTCACACACCCCTGATCCTTTGCACGCCAAGCAGAATTCCTAAACATGCTGTGCTAGTATTAGCCAATCAAATATCAGTTCTTGGTATACATGGAAAAACTATCAGTTAACCTTAATGATTCGCCCGAATCCTTTACAAGTGCTGCATCTTGTAGCAAATGGTGGTATTTTTATCTGATAAGCCACTTGCAAAGTAAGAACAGACATGATAACAAATTATATAATTTCAATGCACAAGGTAAACCAATATTTAAAATTGAAATAAATACAAAAATGCATCAAAGTTTGTGGTTTCTTTCCAAACTGTACTTACTCTCCCAGAGCCTTGGCAAGTCGGACACTGTTTAGGCTCAGCATCCAAAGGGTGCCCTTGACCATCTGCATGAAAAGAAAACACCAAAGGAAAAGACTTTCAATTCAAATGAAAATGAATTGTGAGTTCCGATGCACACTCAATGTTACTCTAGGATCACATCATATGTCATTAACAAAACCAGGTCTAGCTTTTTTCTTTATAGGGAATAATTATTGATGAATGATGATCCATAACTAGAATAACAAAAATATCCATGAACTAGAGTAACATTTTAATATATAATTTAACCCAAAAAAAAAAGTATCCATGAACTAGTTATCAACAAAAAAAATTAGTTCATCATTTCAGCACTTACTCACCACAAGAATCACATGGCACATCAGCATCGAATGACAAATGCTTTGTGCATCCTTGAGCAGCTTCAGAAAATGTAAGTAAAAGTTCCACCTAAATCCAAAAGAAAATCACATTGAATCCAATTAGTTAAACTTTTAATGTCAGTCTCATTTGGCAACTGATTACGACAGGAATAAAGACTTTTTACCTGAATGTCAGCAGTCAGATTTTCAGTTTCGTTTTCAAAAATCTGCAAAATGCAAAAAAATCAATATAAAAATATTTTAAATATCTATAATTTTTATGGCAGTGCATACCAGTAAGATCAAAGTACCTCAGAAAATATTTTTTGAAATGAATCAGAGAAGTGAGTGCTTTTAGCATATTTAAAGTGATCCCAGTTGGGATATTCTGCATTTTTTGTCTTTCCTGAATTCTTCCTCATCTGTAACAAAACCAAATAGATTAATTCGAAACATTTATCGAAAGTATCACCTCCCACCTTTAAAGCAACGCAGAAAAAAGAAAGAAAGAAAAAGAAGATGGTCTAGTTTCCAGGGAAAAGAAGAAGAAAAAGTTACCCGGTCATATTGTGCTTTTTTTCCAGGATCTTGCAAAGTCTGGAATTTCCTTCGACAATAATACAGTCCACAGACATTATCACAACAGATTATCAATGTAAGGAATTGAATGACTTATGGATGAGTTAAGAATGAGCCACATACCTCATATGCATCTCTAATCTCTTGAAATTTCCTCTTCGCTGACGGATTATTCTTATTTGCATCGGGATGGTACTTCTTTGCAAGCTACAGGACAGTTACATAAATATAAAGCCACAAAAGCGGTCATTGATAGTTTACAGATTCACATGATAACAAATGATAAATGCAAAACAATTATATAGAAATTCGGATACCAAACCATATCATAACGGTTAAGTTCACTTGCAACCAAAACATATGAAACAAATAAGAATGGGAGTAGCACGGTAACCAAAACTGTACTTACGTCATGAAAAGCCTTCTTTATCTCATCGCGATTAGCATCTTCGGAAATTCCAAGAATAGCATAGTAATCACGTTCCACTGATTGACAAGCACCTTTCAAATGAAATAATAGCATAAACAACTAACTAAAGATGCAGTGAGTAGCAACTAACATACTAAACTAAAGTTTCTCTTGAAATTAAGTAATACCTGTCGCATGAATAAATCTGTTCAAAGATGGGAGTTTCAAAGTTGCATAATCAGCATGTTTTCCCGCATAACTACACCAAAATCTAGCTCCTGAATGTTGTAAACAGTTTGAATTAAACTAACCCCTCAAAAGCCTTTAATACTAAGATATGAATAATGTATAATCCTTCTTACCCGGAGAGTGGATCGACGCCAGTTGAAATTGGGAAACATTACCCACTAAAACTCGCGATGACTGTACAGATGGTGTCCATCGAAACTGGACAGAAGCATATAATTTATAGTAAGAAAAGTGACAAAATTATGAAGGAAAATTAAAATATAAATATTACCAAAAACTTTTGCAGCAACGATTTCGGTGAAGACGAAAATCCCATTCCTATTTTCGTTCTTCAATCGATTGAATCAATACACTAGCAGAGCAACTTTTGAGTACAAATATGAATTTGCAAAGGAAATTAAGGTCATTTGTCCCGAAACTTTTTAACACAGCCGGACGCCCTTGAACCCCTGTCCGCGCTTTAAAAAAAATCTGTTGCGACCTTCAAAATAAATTTTATAATATAGCACTCTCTTAAAATTGTATATTTCTTTTGAACAATTGAGAAAAAATATTAACTTGGAAAGACTAGACATATCCTTGGAAATAAAGGATTACAAAAACACACTAGCCTGCTCTATATGCTAAAGTGTGAGTCACAACATTCACCGAGCATCTACAATGGTTGAACACAAAACCATTTTCCCTATCAATAAACCTTATAACAGATAATATAACCGAGAAGTCTGTATAAGTGGGTGTAGATCTAAGAATATCCTGGACGACCATCAACGCATCAGACTCAATGATGAAACTAGGGGTGGGATCGGGTCGGGTATCTCGGGAATCGAAAAATTCGGGTCGGGTACCCGAAATTTCGGGTACCCCATAGGACATGCCGATTCCCGACCCGAAGTGTTCGGGTACCCGACATTTCGGATACCCGAAATGTCGGGTACCCGAACAATTCGGGTTCGGGTACCCTATATTTGGTTTTTCTTTTTAATTTTTTTATTTAATTTTTTTTTGCTTCTACAATACATAACGAACAAATTTTTTTTTATTTCTTGGAACCCGATCGGGTACCCGATTCCCGACCCGAAATTTTCGGGTCGGGAATCGGGTATTGTCCCGAACCCAAAAAATTATCGTTTTTTCATTCTCGTTCGGGAATACCCGATCGGGTCGGGTACCCGAATACCCGACCAGAATGCCCACCCCTAGATGAAACTTTGCTTCATTGACATTTTCACATTGCTTCCCTGCCGAGCCACCTCTCTTCACTACATGGATGGCTATGCCTTTGACCGAACTGTCATCTCTTTCCTGAGATTGTGTTGTTCCTAAGGCACCCTCAACAATATGTGATTTCTCTTTCTGTTTCCTTTCCTTTTAATCTCATTTTTGGGTGGATTTTGTCACACCAATCTCTTATATTATCGTAGAAATTCAAAAATATTATCTTCGAGACCTTTAATTCTAATTATTTTCATCAGCAACATCGAAGCGCTTCTATATTCTTTTTCCACATCAAATTTCTAGTTGTTCAATAGCCAACACTATGTCCAACCCAAGAGGTGTACACGAGTTTCACTTTCACCAATTAATCCATGAAGACTCGTGATTTATCGTGCTGGTCATTCTCAAATGAATATATACTAGATTACAGGTACTTATATAATGTGTTTATGCTTTTAAACAATCAAAATTTAATATATTAAACAACTTTAGCCCATCCCCGATAAAAAAATGATATAGCTAGGTTTAATATTTGGATAAACCCACAAAAAAAACCCTACGATCAAAAATAAAAATGGATTCAGTCCCTGTGTCATATTTGAGCTCTATTTGGATTAAAAATACAATTCTACCCTTATAATTATTTAAAAAACCAATAATTCCCTCGTATTAATAAACATTTACACCTTCCCTTTCCCTCTCTCCCTCCTAGGGATGGCAATGGGACGGGTCCGGACTCGGACTCGCATTGAACCCGCCCCGTCGGGGCTGGTCTGGACCCGCTTCAACCGGGTTTGAAAGCGGGGCGGGGCGGGTCCTGGATTGGCCGAACCCGCCTCGGACCCGCCCGGCAATACATTTTTAATTTTTTTAAAAAAATATATAATATTGATTATACATTTTACTTCTTTAATTGAACAATAAAGTGTCATTATTTAATTTTATATCAAAATTCATGTGTTCATGTTAAAGAAGTTGGACATTTTGAAGAAAATAAGAGCAAATTAATAAATATTTAATAGTTTAAAGATATGTTTACAATGCTTATTATAAATATTTACTAGAGAAACATGAAATTTAATCACAAAACTCAACTTTTGTGTTTCAAAATTGATTTCTAGCTAATTTTTTTTTAAAAAAAATAAAAAAAATGGAATCGGGGCGGGGCATGTCCGGGTTTTATGTGTAGCAGGGGCGGGTCCTGGGATTGGCCAAACCCATCCCATACCCGACCCGTTGTCATTCCTACTCCCTCCACTACATCCACTATGACATAACTGAAAACCACAGAAGGGAGTGGGCTTTGAAGAATCGTCCGTGTTGCAACTGTTATGATTGGAGAATCGATAAGGAGCTTGGATTTAGTTGGTTCTTTTGGGTTTGACCTTGTGAATTTGATGGTTGTGTGGGTGGATTTAGTTAATTGATATCGTTTATGGTTTATTGTTTTTAGGGTAAGAGGGGGAGAGAGCATAAAGAGATGATTAACTAAGCTTGGCCAAATATTTTGAGGGCCGTGAGTTAGAAGAAGACCATTGTTTCTGAACATGAAGATATAAATATTATATTATATATGTGTATATTGCATATGTCAAAGAGAAACAATAAAAGAAAAAAAAGATTTCAAATAGTTTAGTATTGCGAGATTGCTTGTGGTGGATTCTATTGAGAAAAAAGTTTGCATTTTCAATCGACCACTGAATTTTAGCTTCATTTTTGGTTAATTTTCAGTTCTTCCGCTTTTTTTAAGTAACTGATTTCAAGTTTCCCCCATTGAGGTTCATTTATGTAAATTGATATTAAATTTATACAATTTTAGTATTAGCTACAAATTAAATTGGTATTAAATATCTATAATTTATTTGCTAGTTACACTTACAATTAGTACTAAATGTATATAATTTTGGTACTGGTTACACATGAAATTGATATTAAAACTAATACAATTTTGGTTATAGTTACTTTTAAAATTTGTATTAAACGTATATAATTTTGTTACTGGTTACACATAAATTTGGTATTAAACATATACAAATTTGATATTAGTTACACTTGAAATTTGTATTAATCATATACAATTTTGGTACTAATTACGTGAAATTGATTTTAAACATAGACAATGTTGTTACTAGTCACACTTGAAATTAATATTAAATCTATATAATTTGGGTATTACTGACATTTAAAATTGGTATTAAACATATACAATTTGGTACTAGTTACACATAAAACTGATATTAAGCCTATACAATTTTGGGACTAATTAAAACATAAAATTGATATTCAATCTATACAATTTTGGTACTAGTTACACATAAAATTTGTATTAAACATATACAACTTTGGCACTAGTTACGCTTCAAATATGTATTAAAATATAATAATAAATAAAAACATGTACTTGTGCAAATTAAAACTACTTTCTTTTATAGAGAAATGAAGAAAACTCTCTTATAAATTCATTTACAGAGGATAGATACATTTATACAAAAGGATGTGCTGGAGTTTGGGCCTGCAATATGTCAACGTTATGGTAACATTTCCTAATGAGAATAGATTGCTATGTTGCCTAATATAGATACATTATTACCTACATTACATGCACGTTACATATGGAGTCTTGGGATTGATTGCATCAATCGGGGATCTTCATTTTATGCCCCCGCAAGATGGAAGTACCGTCAATTACGCCTATCTTGGAACGCAGAGATTGGAATCTTTGTCTTGACAGTGCTTTAGTTAGAAGATCTACTAGTTGATATAACGTGTGGACATGATTGACAGTGATATGCTTTTTCTTGACAAATCACGAACAAATAGGAGATCAATATCTATATGCTTCATTCGTGTATGTTGGACAGGATCAAGGCTTAACTGAGTGGCTCCAATATTGCCACAGGAGATTTGCGGGATTTGCATGGTTTTGATTCCGAGTTCTCTCAGAAGAGAATCTAGCCAAATTGTTTCGGAGGTTGTTGCAGCCAAGGCACGAAATTTGGCTTCTGTAGATGATTTGGAGATAGCTTTTTGCTTGCGGGCAGTCCATGAGATTGGGTTGGAACCAAGGAATTGTTAGAGAATGTGTCCTACAAGCCAATTGTTGGCTATTTGATTTGTACACCTTTCTGTAAAACATGCTTTATTCAATTAATGATATTTTTATGGCATCCTTTATCTGTATACCCATGCAAGATGCATAGATAAAGACATTGAGATTAATATAATCCATGGGAATGTGATTGTACAATTGTTGGCAATCATGAAATACATTCACCAATGACTGTAATATCTAAACTAGTTACTGGTCAATGATCAGCGGCATAAGAAGGATACAGACCCTGTTCGCTCAAAACCAGTATTCATGATGTGTTGTTGATGCGTTTCATCAGCATTGATGTAGAGACATCTGCACATATGGATAGGTGCTCATATGATGAGTTCACTGAACAATCCTCACCCTAATTTCTCTAAGTGGTTCCCACTGATCGAGTAGATAATTTAAAGTTGCAGTTCTACACCATTAATCCTCATGACCCAAAACACCACTGTAGTTCTATTTGATGAGCACTGCACTGTGACTTGTTTTCCGATCCCAAGAGGGTCATAAAGGTGGCAATGTTCAGTGTTGATGTAAGTCAAATAGGATCTTGTGCATTGTTGTTGGGGATTCACCGCTCGCATACGTGCTGGAGGTCCTATGTGTTCCGCCAAGTTAATAACCGAAAGGAGTCTTTGGCCAGAGTAGTATATATATGTTTTAGAGGAAAGAGTTCCTCTAGTTACATATATGAAAAGTATGATACTTTGGAACATGCACATATTTATTGGATTTATATTGGGGTCTCGATTGACCAATACCCCAAGATTTGATCGGGACATATGAGTTGAAAGGATCTTACTGTACGCAAACTGTAACTGAAGGTTCTTGCAGGCACTATCAGTTTGTATCTAGGGGATCGCGATGCGTTGTTGCTAGGTGCTAGTCACGATTCATTGGGTTATATCCGAAATATGATTTTGGTTATCGATAATTAAAAGAGTTTAACTGATCGATAGGGGCACTTAAGGGTATGCCCACAAAAGAACAAATGAGTTTGTTTCTAAAATCACAAGGAGTTGTGATCCCATGTCTAGCATACACCTGAGCCATTGAGGGTCACACAAATATCGGTCAGGTTCTTCCCTAACAAGATAGTTAAATTCAATGAGTTGAATTTAATGAAAAAGGAGCTTAATATGATTAAGCATTTATCAAGATAGTTGAATTCAAGAAGTTGAATTTAATAACATGAAAACTTAATATGATTAAGTGTTGAAGCTTATAAGCTTGTGTTATAATTGGCATGAAAATTGAGTAAAGTTACTATTTTGAGAAATTTACCATTCGTGGAAAATTACAATTATGATAAAGTTACTATATTCGTAAAAGTTACGAAAAGTGAAAAATATGATTTGACAGTCGTAATAACGAGCTCGAGACCCTCGTCATGAAAATAAATTCGATTTATTTTTCTGGATTACGGTTTGTAAGATACAACTGTATTTGTGTATAGATGATATATTATTTATCATGGGACCCGCTGTTGTTAAAATAATTATAAAATAAAATAAAATATTTAATGTTGAAATGATTCCAGATTATCATTTCCACGTGAATTGTAAAACATGTTCCCTAATACATAGATCTTGTTTAAAAGAAATTAAATATTCTGATTCTTATATTCGAACGATTGTGAAATTTCATTGGGCTAGCCAAAAAGAATAAAAAGGCGTATAGAGAAAAGTTTGAGGTTTTTCAGTATTTTTTCTCCCTTCAACTGCAAATTTAGTAGCCATGTAGTTTTCAAATTTAGAAGCAATTGTTGCTTCAAATTTTTGTGTCAATTGAACAATCTATATATCGTTGCGACCGTGGTTTTGAAATGATATTAGAAATCTTGTTTGCATAATCGAATTATTGTCTAGTGCCAATAATTTTGAGGTAGAACCAGGAGGTTGGTGGACCGGATGTTTGGAGGTTCGTGATCAACCGGAGTGGTCAACTGAAGCGGTCAACAAGGGACAAGACCGGTAAACCATCCACGACTTGTAGTCGTGAGGTATAATTCTAAACGTCCTATGAATGTTTTAATAGTATGAACTAAAGTAGATATGTTGCCCCGGCGGCTCCGGGATGAAAATTTTTAAGTTCCGCTGTGTGTCGGTGCCGGGCGTCGGGGTACACCAACAGGAATGTAATGAATGCTGTTGTGGAGACCCTGGTGTCAGTATTGGCAGCCCAGTCTGCATCAACAAATGTAACTTTGAGTGCACTGTTCTTTTGTATTGTAATGCCATGAAACAAAGTTTGCTTGAACTATCGTAAGAGTCTTTTGGCGGCAGTGGTTAATGGTTGGTTTGTGCATGAATTCGGAAAGCTTGTTTACTGCGAAGGCAATGTCGGGTCTCGTGAGACATAGATATTTCATGTCTCCAATGATTCTTCGATAGGTTGTGCTGTCTGCGGGATCTGAGTCATCATGCAAGGTTAAATGGTTGCTTGTGGACATGGGAGTTTGTATTTCTTTTGCTGCATCCATGGAGGTTTTCTTGAGAAGGTCACGAATGTATTTATGTTGCGAGATGAAGGCACCTTGGGATGTAGGTATAACCTCAATACCAAGGAAGAAATGGAGATCACCCATGTCTTTGACAGAGAACTTGCTGCTTAGTTGCTTGATAAATCTCGTAACAAAACTTTGTGTATTCCCTGTAACGATTGTGTCATCGACATACACAAGACAATAACATAGGACATTATTAGAAGAGTAAATAAATAGTGATGTGTCTGTGGCTGAATATATGAATCCCATACTGAGATGTACATCGCAAAGGGCCTTGTACCATTGTCTAGGGGCTTGTTTCTTCCCATAGATACTATTGTTTAACTTACAAACAAAGTGTGACCTAGATTATCCTCGAATCCCGAAGGTTGATGCATAAATACGAGTTCATCAAGGTTGCCGTGAATGAACACATTATTGATATCGAGTTGCCTTAGTGGCCACCCATTCATGACGGCAATAGAAATAATTAGTCTTATGGTTGCTGGTTTGACAACTGGACTAAAGGTTTGTGAGTAATCTATTCCATGTCTATGATGAAACCCCTTAGCAACGAGACGTGCTTTATGTCGATTAATGGTTCCATCAGAATTTTTTTAATGAGAAACACAAATTTGCATCCAACAATATTTTGTCCGGAAGTATGTGGAACTAGTTCCCAGGTTTCATGGTTTATTCATGCTGTAATTTCGCCAGACATTGCTTTGCGCCACACTGGGTCCTTAAGTGCTTGACTAACGCTAGTTGGTTCAGTGGATTCAGGGAGAGGGTGATTGGTAGTGTTATGAAATTGCTTGGGAAGGAAAATATTTATCTTAGACCTGATAAGCATAGGATGATGATGTTGGGAAGCTTCTTGAGGTGGAGAATGTGCCCGAGTGGGCAAGGGAATTGCCGTGTTGTCTCGTTCCAGTGGAGGTTGAAGACTCCCTTCATGGGCCTGTGTGATTGTTGGCATGGGTGAGGTTGGAGTTGCTGCAGGTTGTAGTTGCAGCAGTGTACCAAAGACGTTTGGACTTGGCTGAGGCTCTGTGGGCACTTGGGATGGCTGGTTGTGTTTTTCACGATAACCTTGCTCATGAAATGTAACATGACGTGACCCATAAAGGAGTTGAGTAGGATTGTGATAATAAAGATAGGCACTTTGGGATGTTGAGTAACCTAGAAACACACAAGGAATATATTTGGGTTGAAGTTTTTGTTATTGTAGGGTTTGAGCCAAGGGAAGCATAGTCAACCAAATGGTTGAAGTTTAAGATAATTTGGTGCTTCGTTGAACAAGCTTTGAAAAGGAGACTTTTGGTTAAGGATGGGTGATGGTAGTCTGTTGATGAGATATGTTGCAGTAGCAAACGCATAAGACCAGAAGGCGAGGGAAGGCCTGCTTGAGTTAGGTGAGTTTTTCATGTTTCGACAATGTGTATGGCGTCGTTTCGAAACGCCATTTTGTTGGGGGTGTATGTGGTGTGGTAGTGTAATGGCTGATGCCATGGAGGGTGAGAAAGTTTTGAAGGGCAGTGAACTCCCCGCCATTATCCGAGTTTAAGCTTTTAATGTTTGTGTTGAACCGAGTGCTGATCATTTTATGGAAATGGGGAAAATGAGACATACATCGGACTTATTGTGCACGGGAAAGAACCATGCATACTTGGTGAAGTGATCAATGAAGATTACAAGTATTTATGGCCTTGTATGCTTGGCTTGGGTGATGGACCCCAAACATCGGTATATATTAAATCAAAAGGAGCAGAGCTTGTGAGACCATGTTTATGAAAATGCTATCTATGAGATTTATTCATTGAACATGAAATACAATCAAGAGAGCTAGAGGAGTTATTGGTTACTGGAAGAGAAAAACAATTGATGATTTTAGTAACTACTTTGGATGACGGATGTCGAGACGTTGATGGAACCCATTTATTGAGGTGCGCTCATGGACCATAGCAATGAAGGATGAAGCACTGGTTTGTGGTATGTGGTATATGTCATTTTCACACTTGCCCTGAAGAAGAATCTTCTTCGTCCGCTGGTCCTTAACAAAAAAAAACAGTTGGATGAAACTCAATAAAGACGTTATTGTGTTTTGTGAAATGATGAACGAGATTAAATTTTTGTTGATGCTAGGAACACAAAGTGTGTCTCGAATATGAAAATTTCGTTTAGGAAAGGGCGTGGTTAGAGAACTTGAGTGAGTGATTTTAAAACCCGAGCCATCTCCGATGAGTACTTCATCGATTCCATCATATTCCGAGTGTAGCTGCAGACTGGATAATTGAGAGGTTATGTTATGAGAGGCGTCAGAGTCGATGAACCATCGTTGGTCCAGATTGGAGTTCGTGGTTGTGCAATTAACCGAGGCCTTAGGGGTTGTAGTTGGGGGCAATTCTTGGCAACATGGCCAGTTTGGCCATAATATTGGCATTTTGGGGTATATCTTGGTTGGTTAGGGTGGCGTGGTTTATGCTTGGTATCATTTTTCTGATTGGAGTTGTAGTAGGGCTATGGTTTTCTTGAGGGTCAGAAGGACTCGTGTCTTATGAGTAGATCATATAGTTCCTCAAATGATAGAGATGATTCTCTTGCACGTATTGGTGCAATGATATCTTTGTACTCATGGCCTAGACCATATATGACATATAGAATAATGTCATCTGCAGTGATATGGGCATCAATGAGAGCCAGTTCATGTGCAATGGTTTTTACAGAATGAAGAAATTTTGTAACGATGCATGAACCGCGTTGAATGAGAGTGAGATCCTCCTTTGAGTTGCATGACTCTGGTTCTGGAGCGACTGGCATATAGCTTGGTCAGTTTGGTCCAGGCTTGAGAGGATGTTTTTGAGGTTGCTATGAAAGGAATCATAGCGTCTGTCACCGAAGTGAGAATGGCCTTTATGATGAGTTTATCTTGCCTGAACCAGTGTGTATATGTTGCAGCGAGTGCTGCATCAGTGTTCTCGGCAAGCTTATATCTTTCGAAGGTGGCCTCATTGTTCTTCTTCAGCTCTCTGTAAGCGTCCCTTTTGATTTGGATAACCTTCTTTACGTCTTCATTCCACCATGATGCGCCCTTACCTGATGGAGCATATCATCTTTACTCACCAAGGAGCTCTTTAGCTACCATCTTAATGCCACGAAAACATTTTGTTCTAGGTGGTATGAGGATCATCTTTTGGCATCCAATTAACTTCCTTGACTATCTTCTCTACAAAAGCTCCAACATTACCTTCTTTTAACCGCCACCACTTAATTCTAGTATCTAACTTATGCTTTAATTCTAGTAGCCCTATTCTTAATCCTAACATCTAAAGCTAAAATTCAGTGTTGGGTAACTACACTCTCTCCTGAAATTACCTTACAATCCAATCATTTAACCCTATCTATCATTCTAGCCAAAAAGAAATCTATTTGGGTTGCACTAGACCCACTTCTAAAAGTAACTAGATGAGAGAACATCTTCTTGAACCAGGTATTCGCTAGGACTAAGTCATATGACATGGCAAAATCCAAAAGTGAATTACTTGCGGCGTTCATGTCCCCAAAGCCATAACCTCCATGAACACTCTCAAAACCATCCCGATCAGAACCTAAGTGCCCATTGAAATCTCCCCCGATGAAGATTTTCTCATTATGGGGTATTCCTTGCACTACATCGTCTAGATCCTCTCAAAATTTCCGCTTAATAGACTCCTCTAGACCAATTTGGGGTGCATAGGCACTTATGATACGATATAGTAAATTAGGCTATGGGTTTTAGGTTGAGACGGACCAAATAAAATCTAGCACACGTGTGATAACAATATATTTACCGAAATTGAAGGCTAGTTTTCACAAATCGTTTTTCGATATTAATCATTCAATAAAAACATCGGAGTGGTTTATTGTAACACTAATATTAAACTTGTTATAGCTTGACCATAGTATAACAAATGCAATAGAAAACTCGTCACTTTAGAACGTAGGATTTTGAATCTTAATTAATATGAAAATTATGGGGGATTACATGGGTGAAGCGACATCTTGATATTGTTTTTATCATATTTCTTCATTATCCATCACTGTTTTGGTTAATTATTGTGTTTTAATCAATTTAGTTTAATAATCATTCAATTATCGTAGGCTAAATATAGTTAATCTAATTGAAAGTGGTATTTACTTTCTAGTACTCGTGGGTTCGACACTCATATTTTTAATCTATTATACTAAAACTTGACACCGTGTACATGCGGTATAATCGCTCCACACTAAGAAATTACTGTTTAAAATAATCGCGATCGTAAACCTAGTTTAAATTTCATGTATGATAACTACTAGTGGATCACGCTGAATTTATTTATCCTTTTTATGTTAATCACTTGGTATTATTTTCGAAATTTACCCCATTTTTCCATCAAATGACAGTGATAGAATACCTTCTGAAATCTTGCAAACGGATATCATATAAAAAATTTGAAATGTAGAACATCAAACAAAAAGAAATAAAGAGAACTGTAACCATAGAAAGTTCAATATGTGAAACAGCACATTTACACAGCAATATCTGCTAACTGAGAAATTAAGTGCATATCAATCGTTGCAAATAATAATTTACAAGGTAAAAAGAACAGAGAATATATCAGCTAATGTACATGGCTATGAAAAAGCCAGAGTTTGGCCTCAAGCATATAGGGCATTCCAGAGTCATCAATGGTGCAGTTCAGAAAAGTTTCGAAATGACATGACACGAAGTCCAGAATGCTGCAGAGGCAGCCCTCAAAAGGGCGGGGTTTTGATATATTCTGTTTCATCCAACACGAAATCATCGTATGAGTTAGAATGCGGCATTGGACATTCAATGGAAATTTATAACGATATCTGGCATGAAACAACATGAAAGACAGAAAACTTCTAGGAACCAATACCAAGATCAACACCTCAAAGGATATCAAAATTTCTCGACTAACATGGCCACATATCAACCTTTGTTAAAAGATGGATATAACAAGTAAATATTACAGGAATTCATATTCTTTTGCATGTTCAACTCCAGGAGATTCACATAACATAAAAAAATTTGATTTCTTTATCAGTCATTAGATGATAACAAAAAAGAAACTTTGCTTATGCAAAGTTAGACTGGCTGTTAAACAATGTGTGATCACCCTAATAATAGGAGAATTAATAGTCCCTAAAACATCTTATTTTATAGTATTCTGCTAGGGAACAACATTGTGAGTTTACTGATTTGCTTAAGGTAACTTACCCAATTGCTGTAGCTCCCCAAGATGCTACGTTATAGATCACTTTGGTTCCATCAAATGCCTTTTTAAGCTTGCCCTTCTTCTTTTTGATAGAAAATGTCTTGCTCAGCACTGAAAGCACAGGCACTATCTCCGATTACAAAATTCATTAAAAAAGAATTAGGTTAAAATAAGTTAAAAATGCAAATTTCCTCTATTCATTCTCTAAAAGATGACAAAGTTGTCAGAGAAGGTGTCTGAAATGGGAGAAAAATAGTTGGGACCCACCCTCTTGAAGCTGATTTGGTGTCAAATCCTGCAAATCAAAGCAGCAAATAACTCAACGAGAAGAGTATGAAAGGATAAGTGCCCTATGCAACAAAAAGAATAGGAAACCGGTGTGCAAGAAAACTGGTAATTATGGAACTAAACAACTAAATGAAAATTTGCAAAGGCTAGAAAACCTAGGGTTCTCCTGTGACATTCTGCATGAGAATCCACATTTATCAGCACATAGATTTAAAGTATTGGCATGTAAAACCTAAAGTTCTAGTTTGTGGTAGTTTATATCCAAATCACTCGGAGCAGCCTCTCATTCTTTATCAAAGGTAGAATAATATAAATGGAAAGTTTATGCCAGCAGTATCAAGTAAAAATGAAAAAGTTGAATCGGATAATAAATCTAACACAATGCTTACTTTGGAAGTACACAAATATCATAAGAATCATAAATTGTTAGAGAACAAGTTAAATTTTATACATCAAACTTAGCACAAGCTCATACCGACGTACAATTGCCTGAACTGAGATTCAGTGAAAGATCTTCTAATATAAACAGAGCTAACAGTGATTTCGAATTACTTTACTTGTACGGTTGTACCTTAATCCTTGGAATAAGGATTAGACCACTAAACTGATGACCTGGCGCTCCTGCCACAAAATTGATTATACCACTAAACCTTGTTGGCATGCTTGTGGTCAATTATCAACCAACAGTCAGATAGCCGGCTTCAGAATTGCAAGTTAAATCAATCATAGAGGGCACAAGTACAATAAAATAAAGATAAACCCCTAAGATGATTGATAATTTTTTTGTAGTGTGGCCGGATTATGTCAGAAGTCAAACAACCAAAATCAAAAAGATCAAAGTTGAGCTCTTTCATTTAGTTGGGAGTCAATAATCTCCAAATCAATAAATGAAGTGATTATGCTTGGCTCAATCAAAACATATCAAACAACGCAGGGAATATGATACATAGACTTCGTTGGACTGCGACCATGTATACGTAATAAAGTTGGATCAAAAAGTCTTTTGATGATTTGATTCGAGGGCAAGTAACAAAAAAATTATAATCACCTTAGTTTGTTTAAGCGACAACAGATATGCAGCCATGAAGGCTGCTATACCTTCCATTATATCTTCTTGACTAACTAAAACGTAATCTTCCGAGTCTAACTCGACATTTCCACCTTCCCAAAGATCATTTTCGCTGATCATGTCCCAGGAATTGCTTTCTTCTGCATCATATACCATGTAAAAACTAAGTTGCAGTCAAAGCTATATTTGTAAAGCTGAAAGTAATTTAAGATCATATCTCAACACTATTAAAAAATCTTGTGTTTTTCCTTTCCATTCATAATATAAAAATCATCCCAATTCAGTCCATTTTCTAGAAAAAAGAAATGGGCATAAAAAACTGCGTTCATGCTTCTAAGAAGTAATGTAAGTCATACCAATCATGTTTTGTGGAAGCGACGCCTGGGCATTTTCTAGTTTCTTGAGGAAATCAGGACATTCAACTCTAGATTTCAACATATCATAAAACTGCAACAAATATTACACGTTGGATGGGTTTTAGAGAACTCTTCATATCCTTACCATTGGAAACAAATCAAACAGCTATTATAAAGAAGTAATGTTTCTAAATGTAGAACCTGGATCAACAGAGAGAAGCAGGACGCTTGTCTTTCAAATAAAAAAATCTAATTTTTTTAAAAGAAATTACGAGTTCTGTTCCAACTTCCAGCTAAGCACACCAATTTCGCCTTCTAATCAATTACCATGATCCTCCCAGCCCAAAACCCATTAGTTATCAAACAAGGAAAGCATAAACCTTAAATTTTTCTTTTTAATTACTCTAACAATTGAAAGTTTAAAATTCGGCACCAGTACACAGCTACAGATGAACAAAAAAACCCATAAATTTAAGACAAGACCCTTTACCTCCGGCGTGTCGGTAACGCAGTTAACAGGGTCAGAGGAGGTACCGATGGAGTCTTGAGGAACACTATCCAGTTCACAATCGTCGTCTCGGTCATCATCACCATCACCATCACCATCACCATCACCACAACCAGAAGCGAGCTGTTGGATTGCAATCTGACACTGCTGGAGCACCATCTCTAGGGTTTTCCGCTTCACGCGAACCCTCTCCGAATCCATCGTTTCGCAAATTATGAACACATACACATTATAAAAGGCAAATCTCAGTTCAACAAATCGAATACGATCATCCCGTGCTTTCCTCAATTTGAAATCTCATTATTAATTGGTTAAATTTATAAATCTCTTCCCCGTTTCAGCGTGTCGTCACCGGTTGGGTTGCCACGGAGACTTTATAAAAATAATTAATAAAATATTGTAGCTGAAAAGCATTTACCATTTTACCTAAATAAGGGAATCCGCCTTTTCCATAGACGAATTCAACTTTTTCAATTTTTTTTTCGGTTTTTTTTTTTTTTTAGAAACCGTTTAACGATTTCTAAAAAAAAATGTTTTTTAGTATTAATAATATACATAATTATTTAATAATATATAATATTATTATTAATTATTAATAATAATTACTTTTTTAATAATAAATATAGTTATATAATAATATTATTATTAGTTATTATTAAAAATTCGTAATAATTATATTATATGTCATAATATTATATATTATTAATTATTATTAATAATTCATAATTTTTATATATAACTAATAAATAACATTAAATAAGTATATATTATTAATAATTATATATAATAACTAATAATAATTAATAATATAAAATAAAAAAATACTACCCTTGACTAGGGCTGAGTATTCGGTCGGTTCGGTTACCGACCGAACCGAATTTCTGAAAACCGAACCGATTTTTAAAACTATAACGAACCGACCGATTTTTTTTTCGAAATCGAACCGACCGAACCGATAAAAAATCGGTTATTTCAGTCGGTAACCGAATTAACCGATATTGTTTTTAAAAAAATAAAATAAATTTTAAAAATTAGATAATGTGATTTTAAAAATTAAAATAATTAGATTATTTGATTTTAAAAATTAAAAAAGTAAAATTTAAATAAAGAATGATATTAATTGATTTTTTTAAAAATAAAAAAACAATTTATTTTTTAAAAAATATTAAAAATTAAAAATTTCGGTTTATTCGGTTAACCGATATTTTTAAAATGAAAACCGAAACCGAACCGAATTAACCAAATTAACCGATTTTTAAAAAAATCAAAACCGAATTCCGAAATAACCGAACCGATTTTCCAAACTATTTCGGTTTTTTCGGTTTGTTCGGTTTAACCGAACTTTTGCTCACCCCTACCCTTGACGATAGATCGATGCCTCCAAACAACCATCCGTCATCAATTTTAAAAAAAATTCACTTCGATTATTATTATATATATTAATTATGAATTATATTAATAAATAATATTGTTATAATATAAAATTAGATAATTATTAATTATTAATAATTAATATTGATGTGAACTCGCATTTATATATTCGGTAAGGTAAGTGTAATAGAAAATAAATAGAAGACACCACAATTTTACGTGGAAAATCGTCCAAGAAGAAGGGAAAAAGCACGGGACCTAGTCTAATATAAATCTTCCACTATAAACGTTGATAATTTTACATGACTTTGACATAATGTTTGAACAAATGAAAACAGGAACAAATTTGAAAAGATCGAACAAAAATTATGTGATATGCTTCTCTTCTGTGTATTTTTCCTCCCAGAACTCAACCCCTTAAAATATGGCTTTGGTCTTGTATTTATAGTGCTTAATATGACGGGTAATGTTCGCCAAATCCATGATCTCCCTTTGATTGTGGAATTATTAATAATAATTAAAAATATTAGTATATGTAATTAAATATTATATATATTATTAATAACTATATATTTTAATTATGAAGCATTAATAATTATTATTAATATTATTATATATAACTAAATAGTTATATATATTATCAATTATAATAATAATTAATAATATTAATATATATTTAAATAATTATATATATTAATTATGAATTGTTAAAAATAATTATTTAAATATATATAATAATATTATTAATTATTTTTAACGGTGCAACTCAAATCTTTAAATCGCACAACAGCACAAACACCATGTTTGATCAATCACACAGCAAAGGAAATTGTTGTACCCCAATAATTCATCTCCCAATAATTTTTAATTCTTGCAACTAATGAGAATCGAATATATGAGCTTGGCTCTGATATCAATTGTATGATAAAGCACTTGCTGTTTTACCAAAAAATATAATATTATTAATTATTATTAATAGTTCATAATAAATAAATAATAATAATAATTAATATATGATATTAATTAATAATAATAATTAATAATATTAAAAAATATAAATAAAATAATACTTCTGCCCACAATGATTAATTTGTTTTTCCTTTTAATAGTAGTTGATGACTCACAGTGTTTCTGTAATGCCCGGAATAAATTAATTATTTATTTGATGATAATTGCGATAATTATAAGATAATTGCGATAATTATAAGATAATTACGAAATTTAATTCATGGGAATCGAATTTTGGTAATGATTCCGGGTAGATCTTGTAATGTAAATTTATTCAAAGGGGTTCTTAAATAATTTAGTATGAAGATGTAAATTAAAATAATTATTGTTGGGTTGAGATGTTTGTTTTTTTTTTGGTATAGATTAACCTTGGGTTAGATTATTAACCAAGACAAAACCCATCCCATTTCATCCCTCTTCCCAAAATCGCACAACCCTCATTTCTCCTTTCCCATCTCTCGGCCGAAGGTTGCAGGGAAAGAGAGCAAGTCAGCTGATTTTTCTTCAACTTCTTCAAGGTTGGTGTGTGTGGATTTTGGCCTTGTATCTTAGTTGAACTTTCTTTTTTTAAGAAGCTTGTTCGATTTTCTTGAGGTTTTGGGGGAATGAGAAGTCCGATTGTTCTTGTTGTTCGGGGTGCGAAATCTCCACTGTTTTAGGCTCAAAAATCTTACTTTAAAGTGGTTTAATGTTATGCTAGATGGTGGTTTGGGTTGTGGTTCGATTTCTTGCTATATGGGGGAATCGTTTTCTGCTGTGTGTGAGTGCGTGTAACTGTGTGCGTGGGTGTGTGTTCTGCGTATGCTATTGTGTGTGTTTAGATGTTGTTTACACTTTTATGTGGGTGTTTTAGTGTGTAAAGGTATGTGTAGATGTTTTATGCACATATGCATGAGTATTTCAGCATCTATTAGTGTATATGGGTGCTGTATACACCTAGTTGTGAGTGTTCCAGCACATCTTAGTGTGTGTATATATGTTATATACATGTGGGTGTGTGTATTGTAGCGTATAGCGGTGAATGTATAACTTATGAATGGATGCGTTATTGCTAGATTATGAAGGCTAGTTTGATTTGTGTGATCATGTCCTGATTTTTTAATATTGAATTATTAAATTGACGCAGATACGTCATGACCCTCTGAGCAACGGGGTAGATTTGCTTAAAGTGTTTACACAAAGGTACGTAGTGACGTACGGGCTTACTTAAATACATCCTATGCTGCTATTGTTGAACGATGTGTCGTTCTAGTGTTTTGGGTCACCATTATGATGTGTGATGTGTATTTTAATATGTGGGTCACCGTGGGTATGCGCGACGTATAGTTATTATGTTTGGGTCGCCGCGGGTACGCGCCACGTATTATAATTATGTTTGGGTCGCCGTGGGTACGTGCGACGTATTATAATTGTGTTTCGGTCGCCGTGGGTACGTGCGACATAATATAATTGTGTTTGGGTCGCCGTGGGTACGTGCGACATATTATAATTGTGTTTGGGTTGTTGTGGGTACGTGCAATGTATTATCCTTGTGTTTGGTCGCCGTGGGTTCAAGCAACGTATTATTATTATGATTGGGTCGCCGTGGGTACGAGCGATGCATTATGATTGTATTTGAGTTGATGTTGAATCAAGTGATGTGTATTTATAGTATTTGAGTCACCGTTGAGACGCGCGATGTGTATTTATAACATTTGGGATCTCCGTTGAGCGAGCGATGTTATAATGTGATATAGCTGGAGTGTACAATGTGATATTATGAAAAGTGGATTTTAGACTGACCTAATTATTGTGATTCTTATGAAAATGATAACTTGTGGAGTTATGAGAACAGGAACAGCTGGTGGAATCTCACATCGTCCGGATATACTCAGGGAGTATTTCTTATTTTACAGCATTACACCTTGTGAATCATGAATTGCATATCCATTATAATTATGATTATTATCTTGGTGTGCTCACCCATGTGGGGGCTGTTTCTGTGGAAACAGGTAACAGGTCTAGCTTTTGGGAAGCATGAGGAGATAGTACTGAGGCGTATAGAAGAGTGTCGGGATCTAGTTGAGCTAGATGTCCGTAGTGTAATGGTTAAGAATTATTGTCATCATTTCACTGGATTATAATATTTTGGCTCCTTATTGCTTATAATTATCTCCCCTTTTTAGATATTTCCCTGGCTGGGAATTTATATCTTGTTTTTATTTCTTTTAGTATTGTGTTTTCCCTGGCTGTGAATTATTTTTAGTGATGTGTTATATTTTCGGATAGCCTAAATTATGGGGAGACTCTGCCGAATTTTTTATAAAAAGTCATGGGATTATGTGAAGCATGTAATGACTCTTTAAAGAAAAGAAATTTTTACATACCCAAATGACGTCATAATTGCATTATTGACATGTTAGGACGTTGGGGTCCTACATTAGTGGTATCAGAGCAGAGGTTAGCTCTTTGGGATGTCTAAGGCCTAAGGGTGCGTCGAGAGAATTGAAGAGCACATGAATTCATGGTTGTAGTTTTGCGACTGTGTAATGTGACATTTACACCTATATGCATATTATGATATGTATGATATGAAACAATATAAATTGTGTTATTGCTAACCGTTGCGGTTGCAGAGTTGATTAGGGATCATGAGGAACATGGCAATGAGGAATCACTGTTGATTCCAGTAGATACACCTATTGATGGCGGTCTTGTCGAAAGCTTCTGGTATGGTAATTCGCTTTAATTACATCACTGACTTGAATATTGTGAAAGTGATGATGTCTTTTAAGATGCGTGATGAATGACATGCCACGCTGACAATATTTAATATCGATGGTAATTGGACGTTATTGCTAGTAAAGGGATAAATGTATTTTATTGAATTGGGTATTGTGTACATGTTTATGTTATGGATGTACAGTACCGAGGAATATGTTTTGTAGGGGAGTCAGAAAATGGGAACTGAGTTACAATATCCGGGGACAGAATAAATAGACTATGTGACGATTGGGTATGTGTATGTCATAAATGTGATGACACAGGTATGTGACGACGTACTAATGCAAATTCAAGTTATCTTTGTGTATAGTGTTATGTAAGATTTTCTCTGACGGCATTGTGGGGAATTTTCACTGATGATGATATTGATGGTTCTAGTGGATGGTGAATTGATGTTGAGTCACTGTTGACAATCGATGTTTTATCGAATTGGTTTGTTCGATTTAATGTAAAAATCAGTCAGTTCAGTTGGCTGAAAAACAAATTTGGTCGGTTCAGTTTTCACAAATTCAGTTTCGATGCACACTCCTAGTTGAACTCGTATTGTATAGTTTGTTTTCAGAGTTTAGATTTTTATCTCGTTTCTCAAGTTATTGATCATATATTATTTACATTTTAAATCATTTATTGAAAGTACGATGATTATATATTATCATTTTTTTACGTTATTTTTTGGGAAACCAATATTTATTGACGTCAATTCCGAAATAGAAATCGAACATATTATTTTTTTAGTTGACTTTCAATTCAATTTAATTCAAAATATTACAAACTGTCGTTATTTCTAGCAAAAGTTTTTAAATGATGTGTGTGTGTGTGTGTATATATATATAAATTTTTAAATTTTTATGGTCTATATTGATATTTTATAAGATTGAATAAAGATGATAAAAAATTAAAATTATTAGGAAAATAAAAAAATGTTTGAGTAAGTGTTGGAGATAATTAGATAATTATCATATTAGATACTATTTTATCTTTATTATTTATTAAAGATATTAGATTATGAGATAATGATAAGTTTAGATTTAAAGAGATTGTTTAAACTAGGTTTCTTGGTTGTTTTTCTTTGTATAAATACTTCATTATTTTCTTCAGATTGAAGATGAATTTATAATAGAGATTTTTTCCAATATCTCATATTTTGTAACATGGTATCAGAGCCAGAACCTAAATCAATTTTTTCTGGGTACTGTTCACGTATTTTGAGTACTGTTCACGTGATTTTGGGTACTGTTCACGTGATTCTGGGTACTGTTCGTCATGCAATTACTGTTCACGCGATTCTGGGTACTGTTCACGCGATTTTACTGTTCACGTTACTGTAGCGTGATTACTGTACCAGATCCTGTAGTGATTACCATTCCCGATCGCTTTTCCCAAACGGGTTTTCTGGAATTTCGCCTATACGCAATCATGCGTCTTTTCCTTTTGGTTGTTTCCTCATATTTTTTTTCTGCTTCAAACAACCAACAAAACATAAACCAAATAATGACGTCTGAGGACTCCTCAAAGACGACCCCTTCGGTTCCTCCACCTCAACACAATATAAATTTTGATTCTTCATCATTACAGATCACCAATCATAAATTAAATTCCAGAAATTTCTTACAGTGGCCTCAATCCGTCCTTATTGTTATTTGTGGCGAGGAAAGATGGGCTATATTTCTGGGGGAAAGACACGGCCGACAGACGGCGATTCCGGGAGTTTTACATGGGAACTCAAAAATTCTATTGTTATGGCTTGGTTTATAAATTCGATGGAGCCTCATATCAGCCAGAATTTCTTGTTCCTCCGAACTGCGAAATCGATTTGGGATGCTGTAATAGAAACATATTCTGATCTAGGCAATTGTTCGCAAGTTTTTGAGTTACAAACTAAACTTCGTGAATCTAAACAGGGCACCCTTGATGTAACCGATTATTTCACGCTGGTGAACAACCTTTGGCAGGAATTGGATCAATTCTATATAGGTGATTGGGGTAAACCAGAGGCGAATGTCAAGTTCTGGAAATTTGTTGAAAAGGAGAGGATTTACGACTTTCTAACAGGCCTTAACAAAGATTTGGATGAAGTACGGGGGGTCGGATTCTTGGCCGTGGCAGCCTACCCACTATTCGTGAGGTCTTCTCCGAGGTGCGCCGCGAGGAAAATAGACGCCGAGTTATGCTCGGTAATACTCCCTCTTCGGTTACCTCTCTCGAACTATCTGCTTTGGCTTCAAAGGGTCCCACCACTTGGCCACCAAAACTGAATGGTTCGACAAAATTCAATCAAACGGATGAACCTGTTAAGTGTGAATTTTGCCATCATCCCTACCACACTCAAGCCAATTGCTGGAAACTACATGGCAAACCTGCCAATTGGAAGCCACGTAACAATGGAAAGGAGGGAAAATGTTACCAAACATATGTGGCACCCACTGAATCTCTATCCTACCTTTTCATCTGACAATGTGAATGTCTCCCTCAGTCGAGAACAATTGGAAAAGTTGCAACGATTGCTAAATTTATCTGTTTCCACGCCTCATACTGTTGCTTGCTCTTTGGCTGATTCAGGTACTAATCATACTGCTCTTCGTGCTTCGACGGAGGCTGCGAGTTCCTGGATCCTTGATTCAGGCGCATCTGACCATATGACAGGTAGCCCAACATTATTTTGTTCCTATACACCTTGTCCTGTCAATCTCAAGGTACGCATAGCGGATGATTCATTATCCACTGTGGCTGGGAAAGGTTCCATAAAAATTTCTGCATCCTTAACACTTCACGCAGTGCTTCATGTACCCAAATTAACATGCAATCTGTTATCGATTAGTATGTTAACCAAAACTCACAATTGTATTGCTAAATTCTCTGAATCTTGTTGTATATTTCAAGAGCTGGGTTCGGGGAAGACGATTGGCAATGCTAGAGCTGAGGGCAGTCTTTATCACTTTAATGTTGTTCCTGTTGCGGATCCACAAGTTTTTCAAGTCACTGCTGATTCTTTTTCCTCTTCGAATCATGCTTTGATTATGTTATGACACCGTAGATTAGGCATTTGAATTTTCAGTATTTGAGACATTTATTTCCATCTTTGTTTCGTAATAAAAATCCAAGTTTTTTCTCTTGTGAAGTATGTCAATTAGCTAACACACACGTTCTATCTTCCCGTCTAAACCATATAAATCTAGCCGCCCATTCTCACTAATTCATAGTGACATATGGGGGCCTTCTCGTGTCCACACAATTCGGGGTCACGTTGGTTAATTACATTCATTGATGATCATACACGAGTGTGTTGGGTGTATTTGCTTAAAAAAAATCGGAAGCAACTCATACCTTTCAAAAATTTAATTCGATGATCAAAAATCAATTTCATACCACTATTCAAACATTATGAACCGACAATGGCCGTGAATTCTTTCATTCCACCCTTGGGGAATACCTTGCAAACCAAGGTATTCTTCACCATACAACTTGTCCATATACCCCACAGCAGAACAGTGTTGCTGAACGAAAGAATCGCCATCTCTTGGAAATAGCACATGCATTAATGTTCACTATGCATGTTCCTAAATTTCTTTGGGGAGAAGCTGTCCTCACTGCAACATATTTAACAAATAGAATACCTAATCGTGTTCTTGATCTCCACACTCCATTATCCACTCTTAAAGCTGCATATCCTCATTTTCAGCTTGTCTCTTCCTTAGTTCCCCGTACTTTCGGATGCACATCGTTTGTCCACAATCATGATCCAACTAAATCCAAGCTTGACCCACGTGCCATTAAGTGTATTTTCCTTGGTTATTCACCATGTCAGCTTGGTTATAAGTGTTATCCCCCCTCCTTAAACAAAGTTTTTGTGTCAATGGATGTTACTTTTTTCGAAAACCAACCTTTTTTCCAAACACTTCGCTTCAGGGGGAGAACACGGTTGAAGCTCAGTCCCAGTCAGGTACACTAGATCCATTTGACCAGGCTTCTAATCAGCCTTCCAATATTCACTTACAGCCTCAAAATATGCTGCCACAGCCTTCCAATATTGACTTCCAGCCTCAAAATACGCTGCCCATAACCACTATCAACGAATTTGAGGCAGGGGGAGATGAAACTCGACCTGATTTCATTGTTTATTCACGAAGGAACAAGATTCAAGGTATAGAACCGACCGATGCTCAACAAAACCATGAAGTCGAACCAAATCCTGCTCAACAAACCACTGAATCAGAGGTAATTCCCTCAGACCTTGATATTCCTATTGCACTTTGTAAAGGAGTAAGACAATGCACAGCTCACCCTATAGCAAAATTCATTTCCTACAATACTTTGTCTCCCAATTTTTGAGATTTTACATGTCATTTGTCGAGCATTGAGATTCCTAGGGATATCCATGAGGCAGTTGTTATTCCAGAATGGAGAAAGGCTGTGGTTGAGGAGATAAATGAATTAAATAAAAATGATACTTGGGAGATTACATCTTTACCTAAAGACAAGAAAACAGTAGGGTGGAAGTGGGTTTTCACTATTAAATACAAGCAGATGGGAGTATTGAAAGGTATAAAGCTAGATTGGTAGCCAGAGGATTCACTCAAACAGCATGCATTGATTATCAGGAGACTTTTGCTCCAGTAGCAAAATTAAATACAGTAAGGGTGCTACTATCTTTAGCTACTAATCTTGATTGGCCATACAACAGCTAGATATTAAGAATGCCTTCTTGAATGAGGATCTAAATGAAGAGGTATACATGGAACTTCCACCTGGATTTTGAGATAGAAAAGAAGCTGATCAAGTATGCAAACTGAAAAGGCTCTTTACGGTCTGAAACAATCTCTCAGGGCTTGGTTTGAGAAGTTCAGTAAAGCAATCAAAGGAAATGGATACTCTCAATCACAGACTGACCATACTTTATTCTACAAACACTTGGATGATGTAAAGGTAACTATCTTGATAGTATATGTGGATGATATTATCTTAATAGGTGATGTAAGGACCATAGTTCCTTATGTGCGGATTAAAGGCATAATTAGAACTAACATACATTATCAGAGTGTAAAGGTTCGTGTTGAGACTTTGAGCCTTAAGAATTACATGCCAAGTTAAGGACTTTCAAATGGATTAATTACATTCTTTAACAAATGAATGTTATTCACTATAGCTTTACACTACTCCTAGAGTAGACACTATACAAAATAATCTTGTCCTTCCTTATCAAAAGCGTTTTCACAAGCTCACCGCCTCAACCCGGCCTAGCCCCTTTATCATGCCAAAATGTACCTACAAGGACAACCCCCAAAACATGAGCATACAATAATTCATATTCAACACAATATGAATATAAGTCGTAAATGAATAAACCGTAATAAAACACTTCTTTTTCCCATGCATTTTAAACGCTCCCTTTTTGGTTGTCCCTGTACCATAACTCATGAGTATAATCAATAGATTATTTAATGGTTCACACATGTCATGACATAACACCATTTCATTATCACCAATTACCAATCTCTAGTCTGTTATAATAGTGTATTTTAATGCACCTCGCTTGTCATGACAGCGGCATTAATACCCCTCGCTTCGACATATTAGCGGCATTGAATAACCTCGCGCAAATGCGACATGCGGCAATACTCTCGCTTCAACATTTGGCGGCAAATATTTTTTTCACGCTACAATATGACAGCGGCAAGTATTCTATCATCGCTTCAAGTGACAGCGGCAAAGCATTAAAATTATCACTCTATATAACCATGACTCATGGGATGTGCACCAAACAATTATCATATACATATGCAATCATAATATATAATTCAACATGTATTTGCATTCACAATGCACAATTTCATATATACTCGCATCCACAATGCATAATCAATGAGTATAATAGATACATGTACCGTTGGGTGCCCGTACGTCTCTTTACGTACCTTTCCAAAAGTAGGATTTGGTATGACTTCACTTCCTTGGTTGTGTCGCCACCTGGGATGGTTCTACAAAATCACACAATCCAATATTAGAAGCCAAATAATAGTCCAATACCAAAAATCCAACATAAAAGTCAATTTCTCAAAAATTGGCTTCTGGCGATCGATCACTGCGTCGAGGCGATCGATCGCGAGCCTCACCGATCGATCGCCTTGACATGGCGATCGATCGCCAGACTTCACTGGCTCGAGGCGATCGATCGCCTGCAGCAGATTTTTACACTGTCCCTCGGCGATCGATCACGCCATTTACGGCGATCGATCGCCACGGTCCGCACACGCGATTTCACCATTTTTGCACCCCATTTTCTTCCCCAACTTCACCAACACATATACCAACAAACCCATAACATAAAAACACCACAAACCTTCAACATACACCTTTAAACAACCCAAACTCTAGCACCAACCAAAAACCAACATCAACCCATAACAAACCCATTTCAAAATCCAAAATATTAACTCAAAACAACACCAAACCTTACAAAAACAACAAGGAAGGATACATGCCCTTCCTAGACCTCAAATCTTACCAAGATTCACACAAATGGAGTTTTTGCAAGGATTTCTCCTTCTTCCTTTAGCCAATTTCGAAAATGGGTTGGGGATAGGGTTTGGAGGAGTGATTTGGGGATTGGTAAAGTGAAAGGTAAAGTGATGTGTAAGGTGGGGATAGTGGGGTATAAAGGTGGGGGGTTTAATTAAAACATGTACCCTAATTATTAGCATGATGTATAAAATACCCCAACATAGTATTTTAAAAGCATTTTACCGAAATGCACCAAAACTCCAATTAACTCCATGCTTTACCAAATAATTATCAACCATTACAATTAAATCATGCTAATACCCAAATTCTCAACATTCACAACATGTACCCTGAAATGCCCCACCGGGTCACGCCTACCATGTGACTAAGCATTTCATCAAGATAATTAATTCCAACACATAAATTAATTACCACCATAATTAATCACATAAACATAATTAATGCCCAAATTACAATTAAATATTTCGGGGGTATCACAGGTGATAATATAGAAGAAGCTCGAAAACTGAAGGAATTTCTAGCTACTGAATTCGAAGTTAAGGATCTGGGAAACATGCGATATTTCTTGGGAATGGAAGTAGCACGGAGCAAAGTAGGAATTACGATATCCCAAAGGAAATATTCACTGGACTTACTAAAGGAAACATGTATGATAGGCTGCAAAACAGCCGAGACACCTATGGAACAGAATCTGAAACTTGGGTTAAATGATGACACTAATAAAGTGGATCGAGAAAGTTACCAACGTATGGTAGGAAAATTAATCTATATTTCTTACACGAGACCATATATTGCCTTTGTTGTGAGTGTTGTAAGTCAGTTCATGCATTCTCCGTGCAACCACATCTTGAAGCAGTACGACGGATTCTGAGGTATCTCAAAGGAAATCCTGGTAAAGGCATGTTTTTCGAAAAAAATAAAAAAAACGCGGTATTGAGGTATACATTGATGCTGACTGGGCTGGATCAGTAATGGATAGACGATCAACTAAAGGTTACTGTACTTATGTATGGGGCAACCTTGTTACTTGGAGAAGTAAGAAACAATCAGTTGTGTCTAGAAGCAGTGCAGAAGCAGAATTTCGAGCTATTGCTCAAGGACTCTGTGAAGGTATTTGACTATCTAGATTAATGGAGTAATTGAAGTTTTTTAACAAAGAGCCTATGAAACTCTACTGTGACAACAAGGCAGCAGTAAGCATTGCTCATAACCCAGTCCATCATGATAGAACAAAGCATGTTGAGATCGACATGCACTTTATCAAAGAAAAAATTGAGGATAAAAGTGTATGTATGATTTATGTTCCTTCAGGACATCAAGTTGGAGATATTTTAACGAAGAGTTTATCAAAGGCAACATTCAATCAATTGACAAGCAAGCTAGGAATGATAAATATCTATTCTCTAGCTTGAGGGGAGTGTTGGAGATAATTAGATAATTATCATATTAGATACTATTTTATCTTTATTATTTATTAGATATATTAGATTAGGAGATAAGGATAATTTTAGATTTAAAGAGATTGTTTAAACTAGGTTTCTTGGTTGTTTTTCTTTGTATAAATATTTTATTATTTTCTTCAGATTGAAGATGAATTTATAATAGAGATTTTTTCCAATATCTCATATTTTGTAACAGTAAGTAATAATTATATTTGAAAAATAAAATATTGATTTTATTACGATCACACCATCTACAAAATACCATAATTACAAAGACCCCAACCAATAATTTAGGTCAAATTTGACCAGTGGTAATTTGGGAGTTTTTATTAAAAATTAGGGGTGGTTAGTGTAACGACCGTCAACTTTTTTAACGGCATGACTTGTCTGTAATGTTTCTTGGGGGAGGTTTCTGTAATTTTTCAAATTATAGGAGGGGTTTCTGTAATTACGTCAAAGTCGATGGGATGTAGATATAATTATCCATATTTTAAATTAAATATGCATTCCATATGTAGAATCATTGGGTTTTTAAATTATATAATCGAAAAAATGAATATCTTAATAAAAATACCGATTTTGGGATACTTTAATAAAGTAACCCAAGTCGCCATCGGGGTGGTGACTTCATCTAAAGTCGTCATCTTCGATGACGCCTTTATTTAATCATATGTATTTTAAGTTGAGGGCTTCAGACGAGTATATATATTCAGAAAAAAAAAAAAAATTTTATTGGAGGCGCCATTTTATATAGCGCCTTCAATTATTTATTTTCAGACAGAAAGATGACATCTCTGATGACGTCTTCAGCAAAAATAATAATTTTTTTATTGAAGCACCATCTTAGATAGCGCCTTCAATATTTTTTTTTTATTTCCAGACTGGAAGACGAAATCTCAGGTGGCGACTTCAAATAAAGTCACCGCCTGAAATGACGACTGCAGTCAGCACTTTAATATATTCCAAAATCGATTATTTTGTTAAATAATGGTTTTTTCGATTATTTAATTAAAAACCTTAGAATAATTTGTTTATATGATTAATAAATTCAAAAAAAAAAAGGGCTAATTCGAGAAATAAGACCAAAATTTTAAAATATAATATTTTTCAAAATCTAATATCTGTTTGTCTTTATTTATTTTTGTATATTTTTGAAAATCATTTAATTTTTTTTCAAAATGTCACAAATAAAAAAGAATGTTTGACCAAAGTTATTATCAAACTTCCCAATAATAACAAAAGAGTGAAAAATAAATAATTTAAGATTTATACGTTATTTCCACAATTTTCACTAAAAATCGAAGTAAAAATAATAAAAAAATAATTAATTATTTCTCTAAATTACATAAAAATTTTGGTCTTTAAACAGGGTTATTTTGATGACGCTCCTACAATACGTTCTTAAGGGAATCATCACTATTAATATATTCTACATCAATTTCAGATCAATAGTGTGACTCCTTATAAAAAAAACATTTTTAGTACCTAAATAATATTTAAAAAAAAAATTTGTATTTTACCCTAAAAAATTACGATTTGCCACTCAAAAATTACATTTTGTTCTCCATGGAATTATATTTTGACCCATAAATTTTCTTTGCCCTCCTTTTTTATTTTAAAATTTTTTGACCACTCTTTACCAAATTTCTTGCATCCACCCTTGCCTATATGTGGTCTTGGATATCATCAAAATTTCCTTAAAACGAGACAACTTGTGACATAAAATCTAGACCGTTTACCTTAATACCATCTTTAAATAATATTATGTATGCTTTTGCATCACACCACCTTGGAAGGTAATCATTTGCATCGGATTCTCCCAGAGTGTTCCGCTGGAACGACCAACTTTACTTTTTATCATTAAGTTTTTTAATTAACTTTCACATTAAATGCTAATTTTTTATTACATTTTATGTCACACAAATAATTTTTTTTTTTTAAATTCCGATCCCTATTAGTGATATTTTTTTTTTGAGTCGGGAATGAGCGAAATATTTTGCAATCAACAAGTGTCGTATCCTCGTCAAATAAGAGGTGAGTTGTGTGACAATCCAATAATGCATTTTATTTTCTTTACAAGAGAAATGTGTCATTGTTAGGGGATCAATTTTTTCTGAGCATCACTTTCAAAAGCTGGATCGAGATTATAATGCGGGAAGAAATCAAGAAAATTCGATAAAACAATTAACATCATAGAAAAGCCAAAACAAAATATAGTTTTCATCAATTTCAAAGTACACAATCGAGATGATTAAATTTCGTAAAATTGTTTGCCAATTTGAAGGTCAAATTGAGGAATAACTCGCCAATAAGGTCTATTCAATTACGCTAGCATCTCGAAAATTTAATACGGAAATATTTAGTAACTTGTTTAAATAATAGTTTTGACCGATCCCGAGTTGGGAATGACATGTTAAATTGAAAATTCGGGATAAACTTATAAGATAATACAATACGAGAATTCATATAGACCAGACCTCATGCAATATATAAATTAAAAATCTTAATACATGGTATATTTATGATTAATATATAAGATTTCATATAAAAATAACTCAATTGTCATTTGTTACTTGTTGAAATTGTTGTCACATTAAATCTCATATATGAATTTTCTTAATATAATAATTTTTCATGTAATTTTCTTGTAGCTCAACAAAAAAATACTCAATGTCATCTCTTTTTTAAGAGCTTCCTTTGAGATGGTTCAAACATTTCATCCGTCATGATCGATTTTTTTTACACATTTGAGATGGAGTCATTATTGTGTATATGATGTATTGTTACCTAGGATTTATATATCTTCATTCACTAATAATATGGATTAACATATATAGTACTAGGATTAATATCCTACTTGTTACCAATAAAAACTACTACACAGTTTCACTTTTCTTGAGCAAATTTGATGGTCTACCTAGACATCTTCTTGATAGAGTGGGCTTAGTAGTCGGCCAATGTTTTCGGGCACAGCATAAATGCACGATTAGTTCCACAAATCTCACTGCACTGACCATAGTAAACTCCTTATTGTACTGAAATAAGGTCTGATTTAAAATAGGATATCTTTACAAATAAATAAATAAATGAATCGTTTATACCAAATCATGCTAATAGGTTATATGCTGGACATGTTTGTCTAAAAGAAAGTATACCACAACCTTTCAAATAAGTAGTAAATTTAACAAAACATGAGCGTTAGAGGTAACGGTAGAATCAACATTTCTTCATAGATTTAACCCTGAGAAAATTGACTGAAATGCAGAGAGTTCCAATTTCAATCGATACTTAAAATCATCGTGCTCAAACATAAGCTTCACAGCATGCCAGTCAGTTAGCACTAAAAGGAAAAAAGAACAGTTTCCGTGTTAGCTAGCTGTAGCCTCTAAACGAGCATGAAACGGTGAGAACTTAACCTGTATGAACTCATATAAGAAGCTTGCTCACATTTTTGTTATGTCAATTTTGTTACCATGTCAGAGCATTCTCCATAATGCAGAAGACATGATGGAAGAAGATTCACAATGTGAGCACGCATCATCTAGAGTAGGTTCTTGGAGGAACTTTTGATCGAACTTTATCATCTGTTGGGAAGCTTTCTGATTTTCCACGATCTAGATTTGGAAACACTTCTGATTTTGTTCCCCTATCGGTTTGGTCATCGGACTTGTGGGACGGTTCAAAGTTCTCCCATTCTTGGATTTTTTCCGAGGATTGTTCTTTGGAGTCTTGATGCGACTGGCGATGCTCTGATCCTCCACTTTGTCCAAGGTTTTGGACAGGCCGAGATGAATTCTCACCTTTGTCAAAATTTCGGAGCTCAGAGGCAATTTGTGAACGTCGTTCCTTTAAGAAATTAAGTCGGTTTGTCAGCTTTGACAGAGCAGAAGTGGTGGAATTAGTGCCCTATCATACAAGCAGGAATACATTTTCAGAAGCAAAATTTATACTCCGACAAAGTTTGAAGTGTCGATGACAATGTCGGCAAAACATAAACAATGAAGAGGAAAATATTCATTTAGTGTTAAATTATTCAATGCCATATGAAGATTCTGCCTTCTTCTCTTGGATAGAACTAGGCAAGCCAAATATCACATATTTGGAATACTAATAGGACCATAGAAAGGCATGATTACATGAAACACAAAAATCAATTTAAACAGAGTATTGCTTTATGTAACTCATTTTTGATTCAGAATCAGAACTAAATTATCCAAACTAGACATACTTAAAGCATAAGAAAATTCATGTTACCATTCTTTTTTTTTTTTTTTCCGTTTAAACAATTTAAAAAATTAGAATCAGAATCTATAAACAGCTCAACTAATGATGCTAAAATCCTATTCATCAACACAAAAACCAATTTCATCGCAGTATTATGATTACATCTTTTCGCTACAGAATCAGAACAATATTCTCCAAACTAGAAAAATGTAAGAGTGCTTAAGATTGATATGTCTAGATTCTTTTCTGGCTTTCGTTTAAAAAAATCAACTGATTTTCACCTAATGCTATCACATAAGTTTTGATTTTGCTCCCAAGAGAAAAATGTGAAGACCGAAATGAATGCCAAATTTTAACTTCAATATGAGCGAGAAAATGATGAAAGGAATTTGTTCCTTTTTTGGTAATAAATTATAAATGGCGAAAGATACTCTGAGACATCATTTATTCAATGGATTTCAAAAGTTTTTCAAATTGTTACTCCATCGACTCCTAAATCCATATGAAGCTTAATGCCTAGCCAATCTAACTAATAGTATAAACTACGTAATGGTCATGAAATAAGCATTAAAAAACAAAGAAAACTGTACCTCGCCCTTTGTAATAGACTTTTTAGAACTGGTCGTACCAGGCGTATTTGTGCCTAACTCTCTGTTGGATGCCAGATTCAAAACTCCAGTGGCTTTGGGATTTCGATAGGAGTCCGTTTGCTGGTTTAAAGGCAATGATTTCCTTGTTGAGGATGGAGAGTCTATTTGCTGGTTTAAAGGCAATGATTTCCTTGTTGAGGATGGAGAGTCTAGTTTCCTGTCTGGCTTCTCCAAATAGTTCTCATGCTGTACACAAGCAAAATAGTTTCAGGAAGCTACATACAGTGTATAACACACAAGGAGAGAACTTATTCCTGAGGGTATCTCTAGGAATCGTCAACATTGTATTTCAACTGTTCGACTATGAAATTCTTTATCCTACAACATAAATTCAACAAGTTATTTTGCCTCGATTTGCATCTTATTGCAGCAAATGTATGAATTTGTTGGGATTTTGTGAGATTTGCTTCGCAAGAATTCTAACAAACATCACCAAATAAAGATGATAAAAAAAATCTACTCCCTGCAAGTGTAACAACAGAAAATTTATTACAACATTTTCATAGGAGAGATTAATTAAGAATATTAATTTACAGATGATTTATGGCTTTTTTGTAGAGGAGATTAATTAAGAATATTAATTTATCTTATAAACTCAATTCGATTGAAATGTAAGCAAATGACACCTGACTGAAAGAGCATTCAACAATCACAAGTATACCTCGGTTTAATAAGAGAATCTAATCTCAGTGCCTGTTCGACTTAAATTTACATGTCTATACTATCAGAATCAAGGTTAAGAATCAAGGTTAAGCAGCAACAATTCCATGTCATTGTGAAAGCTGCATACCCTACTTGAAGAATTATCCGGAACACTTGAGATAGCTAAGACTCCAACATCTATCTGTTTCTTCTTCCTGCAGCAAGACAGTAAAAAGAAAAAAAAGGCTTGCATCCTTATATTTGAGAGTACAAAGTAGCTTTTCTACTATCAGAAACATAAATAAATAAAACCTTGTTCAATAAGAGTCCCACAACCAAAGAAGAGGATTTGGGTGCTTTGTCCCGGAAGAGAGAGAGAGAGAGAGAGAGAGAGAGAGAGAGAGAGAGAGAGAGAAGAGAGATTTTAAAATATAAGATATAGTGTTTTGAGTTAGAATACAACACAATAACAAAATTATTTAGGGGAGTTGTTAAAAGTTGAATTACAATATTAATTGTAAATGCCAATATGAAAGTGAGATTGCAAATATATTTTGGATTAAAGAATTAGTTGTAAGTTTATATTTCCCAGGAAACGTGAGTTTCATGTTATTTCTCAATATTCAGTATTCAGTATTCAGTATTCAATGGTTAATTTGGGTAATGTCGCTTATGCTAACTGATTTTCACGCAAAACTTAAAGATTTATATTGATAAACTTGCTTCAGCTGGTTTGAATGATGATTGTTACCTGGCTGTCAAGCTTATCTCATTAATTTCAGATACAAATATTTGGCTGCTTCGAATAGGATAACTGAAGGGTGGTTTTAAAATGATTAGTGTGTTTTAGACACAAATTTTTTGTTTATTTATGGTTTATTATATTAGCATTATTTATATAAGAATATTCAACTCTTATATTGGTTATTACTCAGATATATTGTTTATTGATTATTCATCGTACGTTGAAGAGTTTTAATATTTGACATAGTTCAGTTCGAGAAATTAGTCAGAATTCACTTTTATATGATTTGTTTTTAAAAAAATTCTGAAAGGCTTAGCATGTTATGAATAATTATTTGGCATAAAACATTTCATTGGATTTATTTTCTTATGCAGTTGTGATGAAAAAGGGAGAGAGATCAGAAAGGAGAGATGCAAATAAGCAACAGGACACAATCTTGCAAGTTGTGTAGGGAGAGCAAAGGTATTGCTTACAGCTTTGATGGATCATTTGGACTTTGATGATGCTGATTCCCCACATCATGCCTGATCCTAGAGTTTTGTTCACGTTGTTGACAAAGATGCAGTTCAAGATCATCAGCCTTCTGCTTTAAACTTAAAACATCCGCCTCTGTCCGAGCAATTTCATCCAGATCTGCCTTGATCTATTGCAAATTTAAAGTTGATTACTTACAGAATATGGTAAAAGTAACTACCACACACGAAGAGGCACTTAACCTTCTCATCAACAATGGATGAAACAGACCGAGGTTGTTGAGATATTCTGAGTCCAGCTTCAAGTGCTGTCCTCAGCTCTATCTCCTTCTTTAACTGCTCTTGTAGCCTTGCCACCTACAATGCAAGTCCTTACTCGATGTTATAAGGCTATGAAACAACAAAAGTTTACAAGTAGAAGTGACAAGTATGTATTAATCATTCTAGGTAAGACTAAAACATGGAAAGAGAGAGAATAAGTTCAAAATAGTCTTTTGAAGTGATGTAGTCCATTATACACATTTTGAAAAGAGTAAAAAAGATGATTTTTAAATCACAGATGATAAAGGAGATGGAATAGTATTTCGCATTTCGTACATACAGGCGCCACCACAACAATAAACCCATAGATTTTCCACCACTGTGTGTTTTTGACAAAATGCAAAAACATTGCAGTAAGATTGTTATAAAATCAAGTTTATATCCACTACACAAGGACAATGGCAACATCTTGAAGATCAAACCCAAGTTTCACATAATAACATTATAAGATACTGGTGAATCCGTGTCAAGTGATAAGAGTGAGCACAAAGGCTAAAATTTATAAATTTTTCATCCAGAAATTACATCTTTCTCAAGAGCTAAACGACGTTCATGCAAATGACGCTTCCGTTTCTCCAGGCCATCCTGCAGATGCAAGTTTTCCTTTGCCTGTAATATAAGATGTGTTCAAAGAACATTTTCATAGACCGCTCAATCCTGAAAACTGAATTGAGTAAGAATGCTTCAAGAGAGAACACACACTTAAAACATTATACCTCCTCGGAGATCTTGTTCTGCAAATCTGTTTTCATGGACTCAAGCTTTTGTATTTCAGCCCTAGTAATGACAAGCTAACGTAATCATCCTTCGGAACAAATTTCCATTAACACAAGGAACTGTTGCACGAGTGCCTGACAGTAGAAAATTTTGAATGGGGTGCATATGATGCATGTGGTTCAATTGTCCTTTTACTATCAAGCTTTAGGTACCTCGAATGAAAGGTTTGGCATGCACCCCTATCAGTCTTTCAAGAAGAATTAAAGGATGTACCTCTTGTAAAAGAGAAATTCAAACGCAATTCTAGTCAAGCGTGGCACGTTAGTTAACTCACGTTAGTTAACTTTAATATTCTTCTGTAGGCAGTGACGTTAAATTTTAAGCAACTCAGAATTCCAGGATTTATGTCCTACTCCAGTAATTCGAAAGCATCATGCTGCTAAAAAGGACAGATCGGTTTTCTCGACAAATAGTGTCAAGAAGAAAAAATATGTTTCCTTCTTGATGAATTTTGCAAAACCATATCTACCAGTTGTAATTTAAGAAATGCTGGTTTGAAGAGTAAAATGATCTAATAACATTAGCTGGAAAAGCCATATATAATTTTACAAGTACAAGAGAAAAGGTGTTAATTTAAAAGGTAGCTCAGAATTTTCGAGGTAGAAGTCTTACATTGTTATTTATCTTTTTTATGCCGTATAGCTTATGATTAAATAATTCATGCACAGACTTCAATTATAATTTTTTATGCCGTATAGCTTATAATTTTCCATTATTTTATATTTTTTGAATTGTGAGAGAAAGGAAACCCTTCATTAGAAGTCAGGTCATTTCAGTTGAGTCATGAACTTATCCCCTAGTGCACTTAGTAATCTTGTTTGGTGTTGTATTGAGTTATTGGGAGGTTTTGGCCAAGTTCCTTCCTATATACATTGTTTCCTAGCTTACAAAAAGTTGGTTTTACCTTTTAAAAAAAATGTCATGAACTTTGTGCTTCTACCTTACAAGCTTTGCTGTTCTTCATAAAAATAATATTTGATTTTGACAGCTTGAAAGTAAGTTGAGATGTTGCATCTGTTTCTAGACATCGTTTAAGATAACCAATTCTCTTCAAATAGCCAAAAAGGGATGGTAAACATGTAAAAACATATGTTTCTAGACACCATTTAAGACCATCAATTCTTCTCCAAATCTAACTAAAAAGGGCAGACTTTTTTTTGTAACTTTTTGAGTACTCCTATCTTTTGAATATATTTTTTTGCCTGACTAAAAAAAAAACATGTGAAAAAGAACTAGAATTCGCAATGAGAAATTATATGATACTATACTTTTACACATTACATTTCATAATGAACGTGGGACCGGAAATCATTGATTTTTGTTTGTGGAGTCTCTCATGGTCTCTCTACATTAATCTTACCTTTAAATGACCAAAGGAATTTGAACCATAAGGATTCTGTTTTCTAAAGAGAATGAACAAATTTTTAATTTAATTTTGAGATGAAATCTCTAAAAACATGAACGAAACAATTTTAGAACAAAATTCAATCAGATCATGAACTTACGTTGAATAAAAGACATGGATATAGATTTCATTATTATCTGATAAGGAGTTAGAGATAAATCTTTGTATTCTAAAGTTCTAGTAATTATTTTATCTTAGGAGTTCTTTAGATTAAGAGTTTATTTAAACCTACCTTGTACCTCTTTTTTATTCATTCAGAAATAAAGAGTTTATCAATTCTCCTTACACACTCTTGTTATTCATGGTATCAGTCACAGGACGGGAAAATTGATGACCGAATATGGTGGAATGGCTTCGGGTTCAGGCGGCGATTCCTCCGCCTCAAACAACACCAAAAATAACTCAGCCCCAATCCACCCACTATTTTCCGATAATACGTCCATACCTATCACAAATCATAGGTTAAATGGACACAATTACCTTCAATGGTCCCAATCGGTTAGGTTGTTCATTCGTGGGAAGGGCAGGGACGATTTCATCTCGGGTGCCAGCCGTTGCCCAGCCACATCTGATGCAGCGTAATATTGAGAACAATATGGTGATGTCCTGGTTAATTAATTCAATGACACCCGATATTGGTGAACAATTCTTGTTGTGTTCCACGACAAATGACGTATGGGACGCTGTTCGAGACACGTTCTCCAGCAAGGAAAATATTGCGGAACTATTCGAGATCGAAAGAAATATCCAGGCCTTGAAACAAGGAGATTCAACGGTCACTCAATTCTTCACGGCGCTTACCGTTATTGGCAACAATTGGACCTATTCGAAACCTATGAATGGAAGTGTCCAGATGATGACGATCAATTGTTGAGACTCGACGAGCATTCTAATTTCTGATGGGTCTCGGCGCAACTTTGGATGATGTTCATGCAAGAATTTTGGCGATCAAACCACTTTTTGCGTGAAATTCTTTCCGCTGTTCGTCAAGAAGAAAGCCGTCGAAAATTGATGATGGTTTCATCGATCAATGCTCCATTAATTGAGGGATCTGCGCTAGCCATGCCTCGGTCATTCTCTGCTCCTTCGCCCCACTTGGAAAATAATTCCATACATACTAATATACGGAATGAGCATCCTTGGTGTGAAAAATGCAACAAACCCCACCATTTACTTGAGATAGCTCGTTCTTTACTTTTTCCCACAACGTCCCTCATTCTTTTTGGGGTGATGCGATTTTTTACTGCTGCATATCTCATCAATCGGATGCCCTTTCGGCCCTTTCGTATCCTTAAGTTTGACACCCCCATTCAAACAATTCTACGAGTCTATCCTACTTCCCACCTTCTACTTACCATTCCTCTCAAAGTCTTTGGTTGCAGTGCCTTTGTCCACATTCATCAGCATAATAGGAGCAAACTTCATCCTCGTGACATCAAATGTATCTTCCTTGGTTACTCTCCAAACCAAAGAGGGTACAAGTGCTATTCCTTGGTTCTTACAAAATTCTTCAATTCCATGGATGTCACCTTCTTCGAGAATCAGCCTTCTTACTCCAGTTCTGCGGTTCAGGGGAGAAAAATGATGAACCTCTGAATAAGGAAGCCCTTGAACCAGTCTTTCCAAATCTAGAGCCGATCACGTCCACTCAGGCCTATCACACATCCAAGTCCTTCTCTCAGTATTACTGAACCACCATTGCAAGTTTATTCTAGGAGGCATCATCAACCTATACAGATTCACCCTTGCTACGACTCCTCCTTGGAACCAGGATCCACTGAAAAACCACAAGGTAACTCTGATTCTTCTGAAAACAGTATTAATGAGTCTGATGATAGACTTATTGCTGTCAGAAAAGGGGTTAGATCATGTACACAACACCGTATATGTAAGTTTGTCTCAGTTGAGCACTTATCTCCTGCATATCGAGCTTTTGTATCCAATTTAGATCAGGTCCATTTACCTTCCATTACTGAAACTGCTTTGCAAGATCCAAATTGGAAATTTGCTGCCCTCGATGAAATTCAAGCCATTGAGAAAAACAGTACATGGCTTATCACTGATCTACCACCAGAAAAAAAGACTGTTGGATGTAGATAGATTTTTTCAGTAAAGAATAAAGCAGATGGAAGCATAGAACGATATAAAGCCAGATTAGTTGCAAAAGGGTACACCCAATCTTATGGCATCGATTACCAAGAGATCTTTGCTCCAGTGGCCAGATTAAATACTATCCGAGTTCTGTTGTCGATTGCTGCAAATGTCGGCTGGCCCTTGTATCAGCTTGATGTCAAAAATGCATTCCTAAATGGAGACCTTGAGGAAATTTATATGGATATTCCTTCAGGATATGGAACTCCGTCTACATTGAATAAAGTGTGCAAACTGAAGAAATCTCTTTATGGCCTAAAGCAATCACCAAGGGGCATGGTTTCATCGTTTTTCAACTGTTCTTAAAGGGAATGGATACCTACAGTGTCAGTCTGATCACACCATGTTTGTCAAACACTCAGAAGGAGAGAAAATCAGTTCTCACTGGGAATCACAATGAAGAAATGACTCAAGTGAAAGCTCTACCCTCAAGAGAATTTGAAATGAAAGATTTAGGACATCTGAAGTATTTCTTAGGAATGGAGGTTGCTAGATCATCCCTTGGTATTTATTTCTCTCAAAGAAAATATGTGTTGGATCTCCTTAAGCAAGCGGGAATGCTAGGATGCAAACCCATAGATATACCCATGGATACCAAGGTGAAACTGGAAGCAAGGGATGATTGTCCATTAGTCGACAAAGGGCGGTATCAACAATTAGTTGGGAAACTAATCTATCTTTCGCACACTCGCCCTGATATTGGTTTTGTGGTTAGTGTTGTCAGTTCATGAACAACCCGACGAAGGATCACATGGATGCTGTATACCGAATATTACGATCTCAAAAGGAACCCGGGAAAAGGATTGCTCTTCAAGAAATCATCGAGCAGAGATGTCAAAATATACAGTGATGCAGATTGGGCAAGTTCCCACACTGATACAAGATCCACATCTGCTACTGTGCATTTGTATGGGGAAACTTAGTAACATGGAGGAGTAAGAAACAGTCTGTGGTAGCCCTTGGTAGTGCTGAAGTAGAATATCGAGCATTGGCATAAGGCATATGTGAAGGGATGTGGTTGAAAAGATTATTGAATGAATTGAAGTTAGACAACAATCAACCGGTGGAAATGATGTGTGACAATCAAGCTGCCATAAGCATAGTTAAGAATCCACTGCATCATAATCGAACAAAGCACATTGAGTTAGATCGACATTTCTTTAGTGAGAAGATTGAGAAAAGGATCATTAACCTCAACTATGTCTCCACTCACATGCAACTTGCAAGACATCTTGACTAAAGCTCTTCACCATCCGGTGTTTGAAGACCTAAGTTCCAAGCTGGGTCATCTGGGCATGTTAGGCATATATGACCCAGCTTGAGGGGGAGTGTTGAATAAAAGATATGGTTATAGATTTCATTATTATCTGATAAGGGGTTAGAGATAAATCTTTGTATTTTAAAGTTTTAGTAATTATCTTATCTTAGGAGTTCTTTAGATTAGGAGTTTATTTAAACCTACCTTGTACCTCTTTTTTATTCATTCAGAAATAAAGAGTTTATCAATTCTCCTTAAACACTCTTGTTCTTCACTTACCACCTTTGAAAATGGTTAAGAAGGATTATGTAATAAATCAGTAATGAAATAGTAACATCAATACATTTAAATTGAGCAGAATGACTGATTTGTAGAAACTTAAAGGAGAACTTTGATTGAGGATGAACCTATGACTTACTCATCTTCGAAAGGAATGTCAATGGATTCCATGGAAAGGTTCTTCTTTCCCTGAACCGAAAGTTATGAAGTTAGTTTTGCTAAACATCCCCAAATCATAAAATACCAAAATGACTAAGTGCATTTAAGAATTAAAAAGGGCAGCATCAACAATACCGAGATTTGAAAGGTCAATCATACAAAAACTGGATAACTTCGAGTATGGTTGATAAAAGGAGAACTTTAAAGCACAATCAGATTTAGTTTCATAATATATGTGAACCAAAGAACCACCATATACTCACAGGAGTGCGCCCCCAAACAGCAGGTCGCCGTACGCTGCGCACTGGTTCATGTGATGGTTTAGAAGCGTCTTGGAATGCTGATGATTCACTAGGATACACTCCTAACAGTTCATCGGCGTCAGTCAGTTGCATTTTTGCATCATCGTTACAATGGTTTTGAACATCATCAAGTTTCTCTATGCAATCGTTTTGAAGCAATTCAATTTGAGGTGAAGTTGATGAGTAATTTTGGCTGGCTTTGAGAACTTCATCTACTTGAGGAGACTCAGACCCTGAGCTGTGACTTCCAGAGATCTGCATCTTCATAAATATGTCATTATATTTGTTGAATCCAACTGATAGAGCATAACAAAAGATATTGAGGAAAAAAGTTGCAAAGTAATATAGAAAAGAAACTGTAGCTTCAAAAAAGCCTAACAAAGGAAGAGCTTGCAATAGTAAAAAATGGGATGTTGAAATAATGACATAAACACATTTAAAGGAAACACCATGAACAAAACAATTTATTCCTTTGAAATAAAAGACTGTCAGGTAAAACTTAAAATACCATAAGACTGTTATAGTTTGATATCTTGAGCATGCATACCAAGGAAGAGAGGTTCACGAATAGGTAAAGCAACAAAAGAGACGAGTACAAAAGAAGTTCTGCTATTTTGCAAGACTAAATTTCATCACCTCAGAAAAGCCGGAAGCAGATTAATGCTGGCTTAAATGGCTGACTTTGTGGCTATCTATAGTTGTGGTGCCTTGTTAATAAAAGGTGAAGACATATATTATCTAAGTATTACCTTTTTATGATATTCATTTTCAGAGGTGTCACTACTAGTTGCACTTAATTCATTCTCAAAATCTTCATCTGCATCTGCATGGGAGTCGTCAGTTGCATCATCATCCCCATCATCATCAAAGCTATCTTCATCATCATCTGTAATTTCCTCGCTCTCACTGCCACTCTCTTCAGAATCTGTATAGGGTTCAGGGGTTGCAGAACATTCCTGCAAAATTCTGTGTGTTAATCACTAATTATAGCACAAAAACAATTCATAATTGGATGATCTATAAGCAATTAATAACACCGAAAATAACTTATAAAGACAAAAGAATTCTCTAAAAGATAGTCACTACTTTATTTGATATGCATAATTAAATTTTAAAAGCCTCGTCACTTTTGAACCTTTTCTTAGTGAAAAGTACTGCCACAGGATGTTTGTTATAGGGATCTTGGCGAAGAATATGAGTCAAACTTGGATAAGGATGAGCATATAATATAGATTCAGACTGCCTCAAACCAGGTGTTTTTGCAATAATAGTTTACTCCATCTCAGGCCTCTTTCTCCATAAAAAATTCACACTGCAAACAATCACTTTTGACCAATATTTATTATTAACAAAATCACAGAGCATAGGCGGGTCAAATACTGTAAGGCAAAGTAATGGAAGTGAGGCGAGCGACGTCTTAAAACAACTGAAATTACTAAAGGTGTAGTTTAAGGATCTCGTGAAAACTAAACAGTGAACATTCTTTTGGTTCATTGGTTTCAATGGTGGCAGCTGTGGAATTCCGAAGGTGAGAAAGCTGTTAGCCAACTCGGTTATGTCTCTCAGTCTTACGCCACGTCAATTTTGATCAAACTATATGACATGACTGTTGGACACTTGGATGTAGATCATCTGGACTTTCTGCCATGTCTATAGATTGAAAAACGACTCAAATGTTAAGGAATAACTAGATGTTTGGATAACTGATATAGGATAAAGGAACTCTACGGTGATTATCAGAGAGTAAATTGCTATTTTAGAATACAAAATATTTTCATAGAGATCAAATATAAATTATGCTGGTCATATTTAACAAACCGGAGGCAAACACGGAATGACAATGAAGTAACAAGGAAAATAACTGTAGCATACCCCAAATATATTATCATACTCCTCAAGTAAGGTAATAACAATGGTCTGTGCATGATTAGCTGCAGCAGCTGCTTGCAAAAGTTGGACAGAACCATCACCACCCACATCAAAATCATTTTCTAGCTCACAATCACCAGAAAGAAGGGGACGAAGAAGTAAGGGAGCCATGCAAGCTGCTACAGCTGATATGCTCATTCTGTTCACAGCCTTGTTAGAAGCCACCATTTGCATCATCATAAGAATTCTGACACAGAAGCAACAAAGCAATGTGATATGCTGAAAATTTATGAATATCAACTAAAGAAGTCAAATAAAAACCATCAAAGCTCTAGTGTGAAGAAATAAAGCTATTCTACTCAAATCACTTCCTAATCCAAGAATGCCCAAGATAGCGACACCATTCTAAATAGAGAACAAATGATTATATGTTTATTGAGGGTGGATACATGCCAGAACAAATTATTTTTTTTATCCTTGTAATTTATAGTCTCGTGTCAAAACATTTTGGTTTTCTGTGTGTGAACATTTCAATTGACAATCAAAGATCAATAAATTCTTTTGATACACTTATTCACCATCAACATGATACAATACAAAAGTGAATACTTAAAACATGCCAAAATCCTAATCTCTAATTTGTTTGAGGAGATATTCCTTTGCACAGATGAATGGCACGAACATATATTTTACACGCATGACATAAGTAACAATATTGGAGTGGTAACAGAGATGCGGTCGCTGATAAATTTCATGAATCTCAACAATATGATGCACTTTAGATTAATGACCATGACTCAACGATGTTACTTCACTTCTGTACAAAACATAGGTATCGATTATGCCCCCCAAAAATGCATCATAGTTCACCTTTTAATGTCCATGGCTAAACTCAAGATCCTGTTCGGCACAAAACAATTGAACTCCTAGAGTACGTGTACAAACTGAATTCCAACAATTTAGACCATAATCGAGATCTGGATATCCAATTATGTTGTCCCACATCAAGTATGAAATAAATATTTGAATAATTTGCAAGAGTGCGCAATAGAATTTCTAGTAACTTGAGTTAATAAAGTTTCACAAAGTAAAAGACAAATATGAAGTAGTTGTTACTAGCGTAGCTTATTAAAATGTCTTAGTTATATGTTCTGTGCTCGTTGACCAGGCGTGAAAGTTATATAAATAGTGCATGAGTTCTTGGCTAGCACTTAAACATGTTCAAATATCCTTTCATAGAACTAGATAAAGCATCAGAAGCATGCTTCAACAGACTTGCTACAGTAGGACACATTTCAATATCACAAGCATCAGGATGTGAGAGGTATCTCCTACAGGTTCAATAGATGTGTTAATTGATGTAGCACTTCTTCCATGGGTTCAAGATGTTGGTTGTCTATGCGTAGCACGCCATCTCAAAACATCTAAAATTTTAACCATGCTAACCACAACCAAATATTGATATCAAACTATGCATTTTAGTTAACTTGCTTAAACTTTTCACTTGCATATTCTACAGGTAATGGAGGAACGGGATGACATATGCAGTGTCCCTCATCACTAGTTAAATGTTTATATAAGATACTAGATCAAACTTGATGATTGAGTTTGATAAAGGTTAGAAAATAAATAATAAATTGTCCAATCTCTTTACAGGATCGGGCTTTTGGATGAGACAACAATTTAACATGGTATCAGAGCCTCTGGCTAACGTCGAGATCTTGTGTTCAAAACCCATACATATATTTCACCTACATGAAATATCCACTTGATTGGGGCCTAAAAAAAAAGAGGAACAAATCGGCTTACAAGTGAGGGGTAGTGTTAGAGAATAAATAATAAATTGTTCAATCTCTCTACAAGCTCGGACTTTTAGATGAGACTACAATTCAACATAAAATGAAAACATTGTTAGTGGGAAAGTGAACTTTATGTAGAAACATGAAAAAAGCCATCCTAGAAACTGAAAAAGACTCATGTTTTGCTTTTATGTTCATCTAAAATCATATTGAGGGCCGTTTGTGTTTCAAAACAAGCAATACTTCAAAAACTAAAGCAATCTGTGCTGGCACTAGAACTTATTTTTAATTTCTCTCTTGATAAATCATTAATGTTAAAAGAAGAGAAAAAATTGAAGACTTCATCAAAAGCAAAACCTAGTGAGACTTGCAACATAATATTTTTAACGTATTATTTTACTTGATTCATGATTTCAAAAATTTTAACTGAAAAACTTGATATAAAACATCCAACATTATGCTTAGAAGAAAGCACATCTAGAACTAAAATACAACCTTACCAGTCAAAGATCATTATAAACAATCAGCATATGCTACAATTTTGGAGGAATCAACATTGGACGCAAATCTGTCAGAGACCTATGTTTCGATTTGGAATACTTTGGCATCCTCAAAAGTTGCTGCTTTTACTTGGAAGGTGATTAGAGACCGAATATCAATAAAATCAAATTTAAGAAAAAGAAATATTTACTCAGGAGCTGAATCTGCGTTATGCACTATTTGTACCTTAACAGCGGAAACAACTCAACATTTGATTTTCTGTTGTTCAGAGTCTTATGACTTATGGATGAAATGTTATCGTTGGCTAGGATTCTCTACAGTTTTGTGTTCAGATTCGGTGAGACACCATTTACATCACAAAGGGTTATTGGTTCACAACAAGGGCACGAGGGCTTGGATGACAGTATGGAGCACAATTGTTTGGACTATATGGATTCATCGCAACCTTTTGATTTTCCAAGGAAGAGAAAACAAGGAGGAAGATTTATTAGAATTAATTATTTACAAATCTTGGTTCTGGATTAGCAATAGAGGAAACGAGAAATTTGGTACTCGTTTGTCATTGGAGGAATAAACCGATATTATGCTTGCTAGCAATTTAGATCTTTATGTTATTGTTGGTTTTTTTTAGTTTTAGACTTTTGCTACAGCTTGCAGTAACTTTTTAGTACCATTGATACTTTTTTATATATTAATATTATTTGCCTGATAAAAAAAAATATTATAAACAACATATCACAACAAAAAACTGATAGAATCAGAAGCTAAATTTAGTCTTACATAAAAGAGAAGCAGCATTTTGTGTAAATAAAAAATGAGATACACCAACATGCATAAACCATTATTACAAATCAGAAAATTAAATAGAAATAATGTCTTGAGGTCATTTTGGATTACCTCTGTAACAAGCGACGATTGGGCTCTGGAAATGTTTCACATATTGCTGAACGCACAGCATTTACTCTCATCCCACGCTCAGTTCCTAGGCAGCATTAAGCGTGGAAGAATTAGTGTTATCTTTGCTGTAGTACTTCCAGATGCAACAACATTTGAAATCCATGTTTCTTTATTCAATAATCTCATAATTCCAACTTGAATGTACAATTCGGAATTTGCCACCGAATTTATTGAAAGTCAATGAACTGAAAAATTCATGTTTTTAATATTGCTATCGTGATAAATTTCATTAGTTTTAGTTCTAAAACCAAAAAGATTCTGTAGATTTCAAGGTCGATAATTAGTCAAATGGTGGTCCAACTAGACAAAAAAATATTCTATGCAATCCGCATAGGAGAGCCATATAATAAACCTACTAAATAATCTGCTTTCGCCTTGTGCATTATACTATTATATCACAATGTTCCAATTTAAGGATATTAAGCCTGCAATGGAACTTTGCAGGCAAAA
>CAJQUN010001410.1:0-69742 GCA_907163345.1 Haberlea rhodopensis
GAAATTCTCAATAATCGTTGCGACTTAAGACTTCAATAGAAAGCCTGAAATGGTTTAGCTATGCAAGGGTGTGCCTTTAGAGGTCATGACGAATCCACACATTCTACTAATTGTGGAAATTTCATTGAATTGATAAAGCTGCAAGCAAGAGCTAATGAAGAAATCGCTTCACTTGTCCTGGAAAACGCTCCTCACAATGCCAAGTACACATCTTCTAAAATTCAAAAAGAGCTTTTGCATATTCTTGTCAACAAAGTGCGAAATATGATCCGTGAAGAAGTGGGGGATGCCAAGTTTTATATTCTTGTTGATGAGCTCTTGACGAATCTAATATGGAACAAATGGCCATTATTCTGAGATATGTGGATTGTAAGGGTTTTTTGTTGAGAACGTTTCTTTGAAGTTGTTAATGTGAATGGCACAAATGCATTGCCTCTTAAAAAGATATATGCAATGTGCTTTCTCATTACAACCTTTTGATTGAAAATATGCGGGGTCAAGGATATGATGGAGCTAGTAATATGCGAGGTGAATGGAATGGATTACAATCATTATTTCGCAAAGATTGTCCTTGTGCCTATTATATACATTGCTTCGCTCACCGTTTACAACTTGCTTTAGTTGTGGTAACCAAAGAAGTGCATGAGGTGTGGTTATTCTTTTCAAAATTGAGTGTCGTTGTCAATTTTTTTTGGATCTTCTTTCAAGCGTCATTGTGAGCTAAAATCTGTTCGAGAAGATGAAACTATTGATATTATAGCTTCAGAGGAACTTAAAACCAGTACATGGGCTAATCAAATTCGTACTTTACAACGAGCTGGAGTTACTTGTTGGAGCTCACATTTTGCTTCTGTTAGTAATTTAGTTGATATGTTTGGTGCAACTTGTATCCTTCTTGAAAGAATGATTGATGATGGACTCATTAGTACCATCCGTGGAGAAGCTAGAAGCATTTATAAAGAAATGATGTCATTTGAATTTGTGTTTATCTTGCACTTGATGAACGAAGTTCTAGGAATCTCTAATATTCTTTGTCAAGCATTACAAATGAAATCTCAAGACATATTAAATGCAATCAATTTAGTCTCATCAACCAAGATATTGCTTCAACGGTTACGAGAAATTGGATGGGAGAAATTTCTAGAAGACGTCGTGAAGTTTTGTGAAAGGTATGAATTTATTATTTAATAATCATTTAATTTTCATTTTTACAAGATATATATTATATGATGATAATGTTTTTTTTTTTTGGAAAGGTATCACATTGAGATGCCTAGTATGAGTGCTCGATATATGGAAGGCACAAGACGTTTCTGTCAACAGAAAAATGATATCATAGTTGAGCATCATTATCACATTAGCATATTCAATGTTGTGATAGATTTTCAATTGATGGAGTTGAATATAGATTCACTGAAGAAACAATGGAACTCCTAACTCTCAGCTCAGCTTTGGATCCTATCAATGGATTCAGATCATTTAATATTGAGGATCTCTGTACTCTTGCCCAAAAATTCTACCCTCAAGATTTTACTCGAATGGAAGTAGATATTTTGAGAAGACAGTTGGAACATTATGAGTATGCTGTAGTTCATCACGCAGATTTTCAGAATATTGGTTCACTTTCTGAGTTATGTCAAGTATTGGTTAAAACTAGAAAATTTGAACACTTCATTTTTATTGATAGATTGATTCGCCTAGTATTGACTCTTCCAGTTTCAACGGCAACTACAGAGAGAGCATTTTCAGCAATGAATCTTGTTAAGACATCACTTCGCAATAAGGTGGACAATGATTTTCTTGCAGATTGCTTGGTTGTTTACATTGAACGAGAGTTTGCTGATTCAGTAGATGTTGAATTCATAATAGATGAGTTTGATGAGAAGTGTCGTAGAGTAAAACACACTATTACCAAAATTGTTTGATTGCATTTCATTGCATTATATATTTCTTATCCTTTTGAGTTAATCGTTTGTATAATGGTTGAAATATTATTCAATATAAAATGCTGAATTTATTATTTATTGTGAGCCCATTAATTTCTTTTATCAGTGATTTTTTTAGCATAAAAAATTATGAGGAAAAAAAGTTTAGCCCCCCAATATAAAATGCTGGTTTCGCCCCTGCCTGCGGGGCAAAGTGCTACATGACAGGAGCCACCCCTTGAACCTGTAGTAGCCCACCTCTAGATTCCCCGGTGCGGTGGACGAATGAGTTAGGTCGCGACGAGGACGTCGCGTTTTTAAAAGGAGGGGTAATTGTAATAACCTGTCCACATTGGTGCAAGGAGGGGTAATTCTAAAGGAGGGGTAATGGACTATTATAGCCAACTTGGGTTAACCATTTTCGTAAAGCGATGACGGATACGAAGTAGTTGCTCTAGGAGCTCACTTTGCAGTAGCGCTTGCAACGGGCCTCGGCCCGGGGGCGTGACCAAAACATATTTGGTGTATTCTTTACTATCTATGCAAAGACATTGTGTAGACAAGATGTCTCTCGGTTACAACAAACACTCATATATTAAGTTGACTTTTATAATGAATATAGTGTATTGTGTTGGCACAAATAATCTCTTAATAGACTTGATATTGATTGGAAAGCGGTGCCCTAATCTTATGTGTGCTATCATTTAACAGATATGTTTTTTGAAACTCTGCATGGTTTGAATTGCATCGGGTTCTTATATTATAGCGTTCAATTTGAGTTGTCGATTAGATACATAAATATTCCTGTTGGAATTATTTGTACGATTTTTACTTTCACAATGGTCATATTTAGGGACTAAAAGATTGAAAAAGATATTCATAAACTCAGATGAATAATGAATGCACTTCCACAAATAGATTATGTTGACGAATACAGTTTTTATGCACTGAAATGGGCCAGTTGCTGGCCTTGGCCTTGCTAGCCTTTTCAGCCATGGCGCCGCTGTTTCTCCTTACCTCTCCAATTGCACCAATCTGCAAGCCCCGGATCTCTCCTCCAACTCCATCACAGGCCCGATTCCTACAGGCCTCCAATATCTAGTCAATCTAACAAGTCATGAATCTCTCATCCAACCTCCTCTCAAGTGAAATCCTGCAGCAATTGGGGCTTTGCCCTCACTTAAGCGTCATCGATCTGCAAGATAATCAAATATCGGGATCGATTCCGCAGCAGCTTGGGCTCCTGGTGAGACTCTCGGTTTTCGATGTGACGAACAACAAGCTATCCGGGCTAATACCCGCTTCATTGGCTCACCGAAGCAAGGTAACAATGATCTTTACGGCTACCCACCACCGTTGACGAACAAAAGGCTTCTGATTGTGGAGATTCTGGGGGGCAGGCTGGGGAGTGGGTTCATCAGTTTAGTGCTGAGTTTTACAGTTGTTTGCATATGATTGAGGGTTTCGGAGCAGAAATGGTGGTTGTGGAGGAAGTGGTGGTGGAAGAATGAAGATCGAGGGATGGAAGAAGAAACACTTAGTTTTAGTGAGGGTATTGTTGGTATTTCTTGATTAAAAAACACCAAAATAAGCGTATACTCATAATTTCGGACACGGGAGGCGTGTGAGCTAATTTTTTAAATGATGGAGGACATTTTAGCCATTTGATTGTATTAGCTAGTTTAACATTTCACAGGGGGCACATGCTATGAGCCCGTCAAATTTACTTTATCGACTATTGTCTGCAACTCAGTTGTTCAATGTCTGTCCATGTTGGTCATTCTCTATTCAGCTGTCATGTTGTACATCTGTTCTTCATCTATTCTGCTCTGTTGATGACTTTGTTGGTGTGCGTTAGTTCAGCTCTACTTGTTGTTGCAAAAGCTTGGTTGAGTACTTATCTGGTTTGGTTATGCAGCTGGACTAGTCGCATCAGCTTGGTCGAGTCAATTGAGCTCCACTAGTCAGTTAGTTTTCCAATTCTGCTCAAGCCTTGTTGAGCCACCAGTTGGTCCGGATTTATCAATAATACTGATCACACAACTGATCTAGTTTCAGTTGGCCTGGTTTTCACTGACTTGGTTGACCAGTTCTGCTAGTCATTTCAACTGTCCTGACTGCTCTGGATGCTTTATCCTTCCGACTACACTGATATGCTCTGGGTGATCATCAACCTTATTGCATACTTGATAAATATATCAGCAACACAATAACAAGTTATGTTAATATCAAAACCAAGATTAATCGGGTTCATTGAACCCAAAACAATGACATGTATTACAGGCTAGCAGAAGAACAAATAAGATACTTTTGAATGGAGCCATGTTTGAGAGATTTGTCTTGGGTAATATTTAACCATTATTATATTTTATATGTGTCTCAGGTATGTCTCAAGCATTTAGAATGATGTGTGTATTTATTTTGATTCAATTTGGTGTGTGCATGTTTTATCTGGTGGTTGCAGATGAGATATTTACATTATTGTAATTTTAATATTGTAATTACAAGTAATAAATGATTTTCTGCTCATTTTAAATGTAATTTTTAACTCGTTTTCTGTTATAAAAGTAATGCTAATCAAATTATATGTTAATAATTATTAGGAGTTGCGAGCTTCACAAACAGAAACTGTTTAATAATATTTCAAATCTTTTTAGACATTCCCAACCTCATTTCATTGTTGAAGTATTCAATAATATAGGAATCTGATGAACATTTCCAACCTTATTCCATTCTTCATGCTTGATACATTTTAGGAATGAGAATTCTCAATCCTATTAGAATTCTTATTTCTCTTCATGAGAAAAGTCATTCCCTCCATCTACTTTGGAATTACATATTCCCATTTCTCCATTTTATTTGTTTTGATAAGATTAACCTTGATTATATTTATATTTCATAAAAGAGTCTTCAACCTAAACCTTAACATGTCCTATAATAATAATAATAATAATAATAATAAGAACAACAACAACAATAATCACAACAACAATAATAATAGATGTACTTGTCTACAAAAATGTGGGCTTTTCACGAGATGTTAACTGGTTGAACCTTGACAGAATTCTTGATCGATGACGGATATTAATCATAATATTAATAACATAATAATAAAAATAATCATACTGATAATCGTAATATTAAATAATAATGAATTAAACTATAATATAACAATAAATTAACAAAAATAATAATAATTGTTAAGTCAAAAAGTTTGAAAAAAAAGTGGTCGGCCAAATTTCTTTTATTTAATTGGTGAAGACTTTGAGCATTTGGCCAATCACGCGTGAAGACAAATTTGGCTAATTTTTCATGAAGAATTATCTATAAATAGTTGTGTAATTCATTTAGTAAAATTACACCTAAAATTGTAGAGAGAAAAATACAACACAGAGTGCAATCAGAGTAAAAATACTAGTGGGAGAAAATTGGTATATAATTTTCGGAGTGTTTTTCAGATTGAGTGTTGTAGGTGTTTGTAAACACTTGTATATTTTTCTTCAATAAAAGATCTGCAGCAGCCCGTGGACGTAGGCTTATTTTTGCCGAACCACGTAAATCTCGTGTTTTTTTATTTCGTATTTATTTTTGCTCCCACATATCTGACAAAAGAAAATATGGCGTTATTTTCCCAACAACTGGTATCAGAGCTAGATTGTTAATTTTGTCAATTTTTTTGGGCGAGTTACCATTCATGTGAATAACGAATTTCTTGAATAGTAAATTTGTGAATAGTAGAATTTGGTCAGTGATATCAAATTCGTCCACATCAGTGTTTTTCAATAACACGGTGATTTTCAAAAATTGTCAAAACAACAATCCGGTGGGAGTCAGGTTCGAGTGGTAGTAATGGCGGCAGATGAAGGAAAAATGAATATTGAAAGCTCAATGGTTCAGACTTTGGCTTTTGAAAAATGCAAATAGAAGACTATATGTACAAAAAAGGCATTTATCAACATCTCTCGGGTGTGAAGCCAGAAGGCATGAAAGATGAAGAATGAGCTCTTCTAGATAGAAAAGTCTTTGGAGTTATCCGATTGACATTGTCACGCAACATTGCTTTCAAGTAGCAAAAGAAAGACCATGTCGGGTCTTATGGCGGCTCTTTCAAGCATGTACAAGAAGCCACCAGCTTCAAACAAAGTCCATTTGATGAGGCGGTTGTTCAATTTGCGGACGGTAGAAGGCGGATCGGCAGCTCAACACCTCAATGAACTCAACACAGTGACAACCCAATTGAGTTCAGTTAAAACAAATTTTGATGATGAAGTACGAGCATTAATACTTTTGTCTTCCCTACCGGAAAGTTGGAATGCTACTGTCACAGCTGTGAGTAGCTCATCGGGAAGTAATAGGTTGAAATTTGACGAAGTTTGTGATCTGGTTCTCAATGAAGAGACCAGACGGAAAGATTCAAATGAATCATCAACCTCTTCAGTATTACATACATAGTCAAGAGGTAGAAGATCAAGCAAAGGAGGTGGACGTGACAAACAAAAGGACGGGAGGTCCAAATCTAGGAATCCCCCCAATTCTCAGAACTCAAAGACTATCGAGTGCTGGAAATGCAGGCAACCCGGACATTAAAAATTCGATGCAAAAATGCACCGAAGAATCAGGAGGCGAAGGTAGAAGCAAATGTTGCTTCTAGAGATGATGCATTAATATGCTCTTTAGAGTGCAAGGAAGAGTCTTGGGTGTTAGACTCCGGAGCATCATTCCATGCTACTTCGCAAAGAGAACTCTTAAAGAAATATGTCCCTGAAAACCTTGGTAAAGTCTACCTTGGTAATAAACAATCTTGCGAGATTGTTGTCAAAGGTATCATAAAGATTAAGTTGAATGGGTCTGTATGAGAACTGAATGATGTCAGGCATATTCCCGATCTGAGAAAGAATTTAATCTCAGTTGGCCAGTTGGCCACTGAAGGTTATACAATCTTTTATGGTGATACTTGGAAGATCTCAAAAGGTGCAATGATAATTGCTCGAGGCAACAAGAATGGTACTCTTTACATGACAGCAGGAGCACGTTGTTCAATTACAGTTGCAGCAGACACAGAAAGTCCTACTCTGTGGCACCAGAGACTTGGTTGAGTGAGAAAGGAATGAATGTTATTCACTCAAAGGGGAAACTTCCGAGTCTTCAGTCAATTGATATTGACATATGTGAAGGATGTATTTTTGAAAAGCAGAAAAGAGTTAGGTTTCAGACAAGTAATCAGTACATCCAAACACCCTTAGGTTTGAATAGTCTTAGGGATGCCCACTCCAAATCTGTTGTGGTGTTTTGACTCTAATGCAATGGAGGGACATCTATTTATGAGATAACACGTTATTTGGACTGCTTCTCCCCAGAATTCACGAGATGGGCCAGCATCACAAAGCATGATCCTCACTTTTTCTAGTATAGTTGTTCATCCTCTCCTCTAACCCATTTTGTTGTGATGTTCCAGCCATAGTTATGTGTCTTGCTATTCCTTCATTCTTACAAAACTTGTTGAACTTGTTTGAACAAAACTCTAATACATTATATGTTCTAAGCTTCTTCACCATTCTACCAGCTTGTTTCTCAACAATGTTCTTCCAGTCTTGGAATGCTTGGAATGTCATATCTTTGCTCTTTAGGGTAGTAACCCAAACTTTCCTAGAGTGGTCATCAATTATGGATATGAAGTACCTAGCTCCACCCTTCGTTTCTGGACGGCCCCCACAAGTCGGAGTGGATATAGTCCAACATTCCTTTGGTCTTAAAAGTTGAAGCCTTAAACTTGACTCTGCAACTTTTACCAAGGATACATGCCTCATAAAACTCCAGTTCAACTAACCTCGTTCACTAACGTGCCCTAGTCTAAGGTGCCACAGTTTGGTTGTATCTTGATGCCCTATTATTGTATCTAGACTACCAACAATGGTTTTTCCTTTTAAGATATATAAACCATTCTCTAGTGCTTCTCATAATCATCAAGGACCCCCGGTATACTTTCATTACTCCAGATTATATCCTGACATTGAACCCACTAAAATCAAGCATTCCAACTGATAGCAGGTTTCTCTTCAAGTCAGGTACATGCCTGACTCCAGTAATGATCTGTTGGCATCCTTCGACCATTCTTATCCCGATGTTTCTCATGTCCATGATTTTACAAATCTTGTTATGTCTTAAGAGTACATAACCAGTTTTATCTTCAATTAAGTCATGGAACCATTCCATCTTAGGGGACACGTGAAAAGAACAATCGGAGCTCATTCCTTCACTCGAGTTTGATATAGCGGCCAATAACACATCAGCAGACTCATACCCATCGCTTGCTACCGCTGCATCTCCACTTTCCTTGTTCCTTTCTTGGTATCTTTTCTTCCTATCAGGACAATCTTTCTTGAATGGCCTTCCTTGTGACATATGAAGCATTTTCATTTCCCTCTAGACATAGAACGAGATCGGTTTCTTGGATTTCTTGTGTCTCTTTTGGCAGTTCTTCCTTTAGCCATTAAACCTTCGCCATTAACATCCTCATTTGTCTCATGCTTCCTTTGCAATTCTTTCGAATTTAAAGCTGACTTGACTTCCGTCATCGTAAGTGTTTGTTTGCCATATAACATAGTATCCACAAAATGTTCATATGGCTTTGGTAGAGTGTTCAGCAATAGGATGGCTTGATCTTCTTCTTCAACTTTGTTATCAATGTTCTTGACGTCCAAGATGATTTTGTTGAAATCATCCATATGTTTTCTAATGTCTTTCCCTTCTTCCGTATGGATGGTGTACAACGATTTCTTCAAATACAACCGATTTGCCAGTGATTTCTTGAGATACAAACTCTCAGGTTTTACCCACAAATTTAATGTTGTCTCTTCTTCAGCAACTTCCCGCAAGACTTCGTCTCCTAGACTCAACAATATAACACTGTGAGCCTTTGAATCAAGAATGGCCTTCTTTTCGTCTGTTATCGCAGTCAATGCTTTTTTGATTTATAGCCTCTGCCAGGCCATGATGCACAAGAAGCGCTTTCATCTTGATCATCCAGAGACTGAAGTCGTTTATCCCCGAGAATTTGTTGATGTCAAACTTCGTTGTTGCCATTGTTGAAGAGTCTGGCTCTTGATACCATCTACTGTGTTATGTATTACCAGAAATCAATAATAATCAGACACAAGAACCATTTGAATCCAAAACGTTATGTATAAGTTTCTTGAAGAATGATCACAACAATAAATCAAAATATGAATTAGCATGAATCAAGGAAAGAGCTGAAAGTATTTGCACAAGAATTATGTGATTCGGTTCGATGAAACTACTCCATGGCAGCAGCACCAGGCAAAATGAATTCCACTATAACAATCTGATCGAGAGTTTGATGCACAGATGAACATAAAGTAAAGTCTCTCTCAAAATGAACATAACACATGTATTTATACATAGAGTACATCATTGCAGTTGTAACTGCCAACTTGATCTAATTGTTCTCTAATTGTACATGCTCCCTCTTCAATCTTCTTGCTTCATAGTGTCTATAATTCTCCAGAATCAGGACAAATATGCAACAGTAGCAAAAGTTATTAAAAATTGGATTTCCTACGTTCAAGCAAGGGCGGATGTATGTTAGGGCTCATCTGGGCTACAGCCCCGTGAACTTATACTTCACCGGGTGGAAAGCAAACACCTCAAAGCCAGCTGAGTGGCTATTATCATGGAGGAAGTGAAGACGTAGAGCTTCACAACGCCGAATGCATACAAACTTTTCTCCGAGAATCCCTCCATGGATTAGCCAACTTTGGAAGGTCGTAAGTAATTTTGGAATTATTTTTTAATGATGGGTGTGATCTTTTTTTATGTATAGCGTCAGTTTTATTCTCAGTTTTTCTATGTTTGTTTGTGGGTTAAGTCAATTTTGATTAATATTTTGTGATGGGAATTGATTGGTTATTACATTCTGCATTGGTGCATGGGTGAATTTGGCGAAAATGGTAATGGACTTAAGTTGTTTGATTAAATGACTATGAGAGGTTGTTACTGTGAGATCTTCCTTTATTTTTTTATTGGTCTTTTTTTACGGATGAAGAATCATAGTTAATGTTAACCGACTTGAAGCTTAACTCTGCTTAATTGATGTAAAAGAGTATATTTTGTCTACATTTGCCAACAATATAAGCTACAATCATGGATTTAAATTTTTTGTGATGCATTTCTTTGTATAACAGTCTTTATGTTTCTTTTTTACTTAAATATTCTACTATGTTGGTTTGAACTTCTATGCTTCGTTTCCATTAATTCGTGTTATGATATTCATTTTGTTTCTATATTTTATTTTGCGATGTTATTATTATTATTATCATTGTCCATGATTCAACCCATTATTCTTGTATGATCAATCCCTTGAGACATATTAATGAGCTTCGAGCTGTAGTTGAACCATAGTGTAAGAGTTATTTGATGCTTTTCCTTATGCTTCTTAATGATTATTGTTACTCAACCACATGAAGTTTATTTGTATATATACTATATGCAAAAGAGATAACAAAGAAGCCAAGCTCTAAAGGCTTGCATGTTATACCTCAAGCAGGGAAATATTGGCCTATGTTGGGTGTACTGTTGCACTTAGGACATGGTCGTCCTAGTTGTTATTGGACTAATATGGATGATATTTATAAACTAATGCGTGTGTATCAGCAAAGAGATGACATCACAATTAAGCATCATTATCGCTTTGATATGTTCTATGCTACAATAAATTTATTGTCATATATACATGTGTTTACTTTACTTTGCCAGCCTAGGGTAGATTCCAATCCTGAATTCGCCCTTGCGTTCAAGGTGTCTAAGTCGGAAAATAAACCTTTTTAAAATTGCATGAAGTTTAGCCGGAATTATTCTTGTCTTGTGAGAGTTTTTAGCCGAGATATATACTTGTCTTGTCTGGTTTTTTACTTCTGTAAGAATTTTTTTTAATATTGCATATGCATAGATATTATTTAAAATTTTCAAATTTAATATTATTTTATTTCGCAAAAATTCTACATCGGTCACTGAATATTATATCCAATTAGTCAATAACTTTCCCTAGTTTGTGCTGAAAATTATAATTAACAACAATACGATGTCAAACTTTTAAATAGTAAATCAAAAGAAATAATTGTTTTTTTTTTCTACTGATGCCATCAGAATTGTTGAGTTTATATCTCAACACACTAGTATACTGACTGGATTTGGGCCAATACATCTTCACCCTTGTCCCGGTGCCCGACACTTTCGTGCACCCAATACGTAAGATTATTATTTTATGGTTTTTGTAAACATTGTGTGACAGGAAACCTTGATAATTTATTGTCATTTTTGTTGACTTACATGAAATTTTAGTTCAATATTCACGGCCTAAAACTATGATCTTTTCTAATTCTTATACAAATGCCGACAAACGGCTTTCAAACTCACCACTCTAGAAAATTAGAGCCCCACTCTTTTCCACAAGATATTAAGGATTGCGAATATAACTAACCATTGACAAATAAGTAAAGTCGTCTTTCTTTATAATAAATGGGAACAAATATCAACATAATTATTTTAAAATATATATTTTTTTATTCTTGGTCGCTTAAATTTGTAATAATCTCATGGTGTGAAACCAATTATGCTTGGCAATTCCTAACCTGTCATATAAATCATGCACGCAACACTTACGTCTTGGGTGTGAAATCATGTTTAATGCCCGAATTTTTATGATGTATTGATTTATGTTCAACTTGAGAGAAGATTAAGATCAAGGCTGCTTCATCTTCAGTGTTTCCTATAAATACCCGAAAAAAATAAATAATAACATAAGCCTCCCTCGCAAATCTAAACGCGAAAGTCGCCCATTTCTATAGTTTAATTTTAGCCATGCTTCTTCTTCTTCTTCTCGTCCTACTATCTTTTTCAATATTTTTCCTTTTTAATCTTTTAAAACACAAAAACATAAAAAAAACTGCTCTCCTCCCACCAGGTCCAAAAGGACTCCCGTTAATCGGAAACCTACATGAATTCGATCCTGCTCGTCCCCACTTGTGCCTCCATGATCTTTCAAAAAAGTATGGCCCCCTCATGTTGATGAAATTCGGTTGTAGACCCGCCATTGTAGTTTCTTCAGCAAGAGTAGCCAAACTAGCCCTAAAAAACAATGATCTGGCGCTATCAGGAAGGCCACAACTTATTAGCTTAACAAAACTTACTTACGGTGGCTCAGATATTACCGTATCTTCATACAATGACACATGGAGGGAACTGAGGAAAATAGCCCTCCTTCATCTGTTTAGTGTTAAGCAGGTGGTTTCGTTTGGACCCATCAGAAAATATGAAGTTTCTTGCATGATTGAAGATATTATCAAGAAATCCAATTCGAACGAGTTGATAAACTTGAGCAGCGCCGTCTTCTTGTTAACTAATGGCTTTATATGTAGAGCTGGATTTGGGAAAAAGTACGACGGCGAGGGACAAAGAAGGTTCGGTGAACTTTTCAAAAAAATTCAAGAAATGCTAGCAGGATTCTTTGTGGGTGATTATTTTCCTTTAATGGGTTGGATTGACAAATTAAGTGGAATGAATTCCAAACTAGAGAAGGTTTTTAGGGATTTGGATATGTTTGTTCAAGAACTTATAGATGATCATCTTGATCCAAAGAGGCCTGAATCGATGAATGGTGACATTCTAGATCTCTTGATTAGTTTGAAACAAGACCAAGCCACTTCACTTGAATGGGACAACATCAAGGGAGTCCTCATAGTATGAATCCAATCTTTATCAACACTCCTATTGAAAAAACATATTTTATAGCTTGCTGTCCAACAATCTTCTTGGATTATACATGTTATACTAGGAGAGATCAGACTAAAACTAACCCTTTAAATAGTACTACTTTCTACGAGTACTGACTAGCTATTATGTGATTATAGGACATATTTGTAGCTGGAACAGACACAAGTGCAGTGGTGATAGTTTGGGCAATGACAGCTCTGATGAAGACGCCCCATGCAATGAAGAAAGCACAAGAAGAAGCCGGAACTTAGTAGGAGACAAAGGTGCCATAGATGAAGATGATATTCAAAATCTTCCTTATCTAAAAGCAATCATCAAAGAAACATTAAGATTGTTTCCTCCAGCTCCACTCTCAGTCCCAAGGGAAACCATAGAAAAATGCACCATAGATGGATATGAAATCCCACCAAAGACCTTAGTGTATATGAATATTTATGCAATCGGTTTAGACCCAGAATACTGGGAAAATCCGAGTGAATTCATCCCTGAACGATTCTTGAACAGTACTATTGATTACAAAGGGCAAGATTTCGGGCTGCTTCCATTTGGATCCGGACGAAGAGGATGCCCAGGAATTAATCTAGGAATCACAATGGTGGAGATTGCACTTGCCAATCTTCTTTATTCCTTTGACTGGGAGTTGCCCCATGGAATGAAGAAAGAAGATATCGACATGGAGACGTTGCCTGGAATTAATAGTTGCAAGAAAACGGATCTTTGCCTTGTTGGAAAAAGCTATGTATATAATTAGTAAAATCATGTGAATCATATAAGACAATTTTCATAATAAGTTTTACTTATACAAATAAAATTCTACAAGTCTTGTATCTTATCAACAAAATAAATGCTGAGTAGAGACGATCATGTTGCAACATTCGGCTTCAGTATGTTTGGTAATTTCTTAATGCTCATAAGCTTGTTTCTTTTTTACATCTATGAGTGTACAATGTAAAATCTTATAACCTGTATGTATTACTAATTACTAGCTACCTGGACATGGATTACGTGTATATCATTATTTCATTTTTCAAATATTTTTTTATTACAAGGTTCAAATTGAAATACTTAGTAATATTAGTGTATGATAAGTTTTTTTTCATCAGATACATTAATAAATTTAAGTAATTACTATCGCGGATTTTTGTTATATTGAATAAAAATTAACATAAAATTGGATTGAGTTGCTAAAATAGCTCAATTGACACCAGGAGCTTCAACAATTGGTCCAAACCCCTCCCTTTTTGCTTATACAAAAAAAAAAAAAAAATTTGGATTTGAGTTGAATAGCTTGATTAAAAATTTACATCAAATTGATGTTTTAGAAATTAAAATACAATCATAGTTTATTCATAAAAAAAGTAAGAATCAAAATTTTACATGGGATCCCAATAATTACAGATTGGTTTATTGATACAAAAAATGGAATTATGGATGCTTTCTGTGTTGCACATACACAAACAAATTGAAGCTAACTGCATAGAAGTTAAGTAGATGTTGATAAGTTTGTTAGGATTTGATTTTATTATAGTCTTATCTCTTTATCTTTGATTCAAATTATAAGATTAGATTTTATCCTTTATTCTAGGGTTAGAGTCTTCTATATTGAAGACATTAACATTGTATTTTTTAAGGTTAAGAAATATAATAAAATCAGAGAGATTACTTTGGACTTTCAATATTCTTCTCCTTCCTTATTATTGCCTTTATGGTATCAGAGCATTAGAGGCAAACTTTTTCGTTTTTTTCGTTTTCTACAATTCGAAATTCTCGATGGTTCAGATGGCTTATACGGGTGAGTTTGATGGTGAACAATCAGACTCTTCGTCTCAACACCCATCAACGTTACCCACGAATTCCGCTGCCCCATATTATCCGCCCTCTTTCCAAATCACCAACCATAAATTGACTGGGCGTAACTATCTCCAATGGTCACGGTCGGTGCAATTAATAATAAGAGGGAAGGGAAAATTTGGCTTTATCGATGGTTCTTCATCTCCACCATCCCACACTGATCCAGCGTTCCAAAATTGGGATGTCCAAAATTCTTTGGTCATGGCCTGGCTTCTTAACTCCATGGATGAAGGGATTAGTAATACCTACCTCTTCCACCCCACGGCCAAAGCCATATGGGACGCCGTTGCGCTGGCCTACTCCGATTTTTCTGATTCATCACAAATGTTTGAATTACGTAACAGGGCCCGAAATTTGACACAAGGGGATGCCCTTGTTACGCAGTATTTTACTGCACTCAAACGTCTTTGGCACGAATTAGATTTGTTTCGAATCTGTGACTGGAAGGATCCTGCTGATGCATCCCTCTATTGTTCGATGGTTGCTAAGGATCGGCTATATGATTTTTTGGCTGGCTTGAATAGAGATTTGGACGAGGTTCGTGGCCTTATTTTGGGTATGTCCCCGATGCCCACTATTGATGAAGTTTTTGCTATTATACGCCGGGAGGAGAGTAGGAAGCGTGTGATGCTTCCCACTATTCTTCCACAACCCACTGAGTCATCGGCTCTGGTTGTTCCCCACCATTCCGACAATCATGCGCCTCATATCAAGGATGGAAAACCATGGTGTGAAGTCTGTAAAAAGCATTATCATACCATAGAAACTTGCTGGAAAATTCATGGGAAACCACCCAATTGGGTACCAAATAAATTCAAGCCTCGGGATAGGAAGGGCTCGCAATCTGCCACTGCCTCGGAGGCTCAGGCGTCACACGCAGATTCTGGTTTTTCCAAGACCCAATTGGACCAGATTATGAAACTCATTTCAGACACAGGGCTCTCATCCTCTCTTGTTGCAGCCACAGGTACCTTGCACACAGCCCTCAATACGCATGGTAAGTCTTGGATTATTGACTCCGGGGCCTCGGATCACATGACGTCCAGTAAGACTGTTTTTACAACCTTTTTGCCTATGTCTGGCCTTCAAAGGGTTAAAATAGTGGATGGTTCTTATGCAAAGATTGTGGGCATTGGCAATGTTACTATCACTCCTTGTCTAACCCTCAAGGATGTTTTGTTTGTACCTACATTATCTTGCAACTTGATCTCCGTTAGCAAATTGACATCGGATTTGAATTGTGTTGTTTATTTCACACCATCCATTCGTGTTTTTCAGGACCAGATTTTGAGGAGGAAGATTGGCAGTGCTAAGGCTATCTCTGGACTTTATTACCTTCAAGAGGATTCTTTTGTGAGTCATCTAGTCCACAATTCAGCAACTCCTTCATCTCTTTCCCGCACACAATGGATCATGCTGCTTCACTCTAGACTAGGGCATCCAAATTTTGCTTATTTAAAACGGTGGTTTCCTTCTTTGTTTAAGGTTCATGATTGTTTTCAATGCGAGATTTGTCAATTATCTTAACATACTCGTGTTTCTTTTCCCTCTGTTTCTTACAAACCTTCTAAACCTTTTAATTTATTTCATAGTGATATTTGGGGTCCTTCCCGTGTTAGCACTAATTCTAATTTCCGGTGGTTCATTACTTTTACTGATGATCATTCTCGTGTCTGTTGGGTTTATCTTTTAAAACATAAATCGGAGGCTGGCCAAGTTTTTCGTAATTTTTACTCAATGATCAAGACACAATTTAATACATCCATTAAAATCCTTCGAACGGATAATGGCACTAAGTTTTTTAACTCTAATCTGTGTGTTTTTGACTGAAAATGGTGTCATTCATCAAAGTTCATGTGTACACACACCCCAACAAAATGGTATCTCTGAACGTAAAAATCGCCACCTATTAGAAGTTACTCGTTCCCTCTTATTCACTTCCAATGTTCCGAAATATTTTTGGGGCGATGCCCTACTCACTGCATGCTATTTAATCAATCGGATGCCCTCTCGAATCCTAAGCTTTCAATCACCCCTTACTTGCTTACAAAATTGCTTCCCTGACACTTGGTCTTTTTCTGCTCTTGACCTCAAGTTGTTCGGTTGCTCGGCCTTCGTACATAATCTCGATCCCCATCGTACTAAGCTTGATCCTCGGTCACATAAATGCATTTTTTTGGGCTACTCTTCCACTCAAAAAGGGTACCGGTGTTATTCTTTGGATTTGAAAAAATATTTCATCTCTAGGGATGTCACCTTCTTTGAAAATGTCCCCTTCTTTCCAACACCAAATTCAGTCTCTTGTAGTAAGGGGGAGGATTTATACTCTGATTGCCAAACCACAGTCCTTCCTCGACTGTGGGAATACATGTGGGATCCGCCACCCCTTCAGCAATCACTTCGCCTCTGCCTACTGCGTGTTTTCCTCTCTCTCCGTCTTCCTCTCTCGATCAGTCAACGACAGGGGGAGATCTCCTACAGCTGTTTCCTTTGCATTACTCACGAAAGAATCCTTCGACCAAGGAAATAATACCAGAGGAACCCGAGAACAATATTAGCCTGGACAGTCACACTTCCAAATCGAAATCTGAGTCAAATGAGGTAACAGTTAACCCTGACTTCGATATACATAATCTTGATATACCAATAGCATTGAGAAAAGGGACAAGATCCTGCACGGAACATCCCTTGGCCAAATTTGTGTCTTATGGGCATCTATCCACTTCTATTAGAGCCCTGATTTCCAATCTCTCAAATACTAAAGTTCTCACCACAATACAAGAAGCCTGGAGTGATCCTAACTGGAAAAAGGCTATTTTAGAAGAAATGCGAGCATTGGAATCTAATGAAACATGGGAAGTTGTTAAAAGACCAAGGGAGAAGTTACCAGTAGGATGCAAATGGGTCTTTACTATGAAATACAAGACTGATGGCACAATTGAAAGATACAAAGCCAGATTAGTCGCAAAGGGCTATACACAAACATATGGCATTGATTACCAGGAAACCTTTGTACCAGTTGCTAAGATTAATACAGTAAGAGTCTTATTGTCAATAGCAGCAAATTTGGATTGGCCACTCTATCAGTTGGATGTGAAGAATGCATTTCTAAATGGAGATCTTGAAGAGGAAGTGTACATGACATTGCCACCGGGATTTGATGAGGAAAGCAAGCAAGGAAAGGTATGCAGACTAAAAAAGTCATTGTATGGACTAAAACAGTCTCCACGAGCCTGGTTCGACAGGTTCACAAAAGCAATGTTAAAACTTGATTATCACCAGGCCAATGCTGACCATACATTGTTCTATAGGCATAAAAATGAAAGAAAAACCCTATTGATTGTGTATGTAGATGATATTATACTCACAGGTGATGATCCAGAAGAAATGGAGAGATTGAAAGGAAAACTTGCAGTGGAATTTGAAATGAAGGATCTTGGAAAGTTGAGATATTTTCTTGGTATGGAAGTAGCAAGGAACAAAACTGGAATTTCGGTTTCTCAGCGAAAATATGTGATAGATCTTTTGAAAGAAACAGGAATACTTGGGTGTAAACCGGTTGATACTCCAATGGATCCTAATCTGAAATTAGGTGAAACTATGAGCAGCAATCCTGTGGACAAAGGTAGATATCAACGTCTAGTTGGAAAACTTATTTACCTCTCTCACACTAGACCAGACATAGCGTTTCCGGTAAGTTGTGTAAGTCAGTTTATGCATGCTCCTCTAGAAGAACACATGTTGGCAGTCTATCGAATACTGAAGTACTTAAAGGGGACACCAGGGAAAGGCCTGTTTTTCAAAAAAACTGATTCAAGATGTGTTGAAATTTTTACTGATGCTGACTGGGCAGGCTCAATAAGTGATAGAAGATCTACATCTGGGTATTGTTCCTTTGTATGGGGAAACCTAGTGACTTGGAGAAGTAAAAAGCAGCCAGTTGTAGCAAGAAGCAGTGCCGAAGCAGAATTAAGATCAGTTGCTCATGGTGTATGTGAAGCTTTATGGTTAAAAATGATGCTTGAAGAACTGAAATTGAGTATAAAAAACCCCCTAAAGCTACTATGTGACAACAAGGCTACTATCGATATTTCACACAACCCAGTACATCATGACCGAACAAAGCATGTGGAAGTAGACAGACATTTCATTAAAGAAAAAATTGACAAAGGAACAATCAGTATTGATTATATTCCTACATCAGAACAGACTGCTGACATACTGACAAAAGCTCTGTTCAGGCCCATGTTTGAAAGACTCATGGACAAGCTTGGAATGCACAATTTGTACACTCCAGCTTGAGGGGGAGTGTTGATAAGTTTGTTAGGATTTGATTTTATTATAGTCTTATCTCTTTATCTTTGATTCAAATTATTAGATTAGATTTTATCCTTTATTCTAGGGTTAGAGTCTTCTATATATTGAAGACATTAACATTGTATTTTTTAAGGTTAAGAAATATAATAAAATCAGAGAGATTACTTTGGACTCTCAATATTCTTCTCCTTCCTTATTATTGCCTTTAGTAGATATATGTCAATTTAAAACTATAACCAAATTCAATTCAAGAATCTCATTTTGGTACGAATACACAATCTCTGAACAGCCAAAATAATATTTTTTGCCAGAAAAATTATCAAATACATTGGATGAGCAATACTTAGAGAACTAAATACACACATAACATCAAATGGAAAACATCCTCGATACAATTACTAAGAGGTCTGTCCAACTTTTCCAAACCGTTCATAACATTCAAAAAGAAACCTGAGTGGTGCAGCTTAAAATCAGACCAAAAATGCTGAAACCACGAGATGATACATGTAAAATATGCAAGTAATCATCATCTACTACCTAGATTTAACAATATTATCACCTGTACATATTCCTTTGGCATCAATTTGGACCTTAACAAGTTAGAAGGGAGAGGCAGAAACTTCATCTGGCCAACATTTCCTTTTCCAGTAATTCAGATGTCCCAAAATTTCGATGCTTTCCATCAGCTAAATTTGTCAGGTGGAACCCTTGAGTAGAGAGCTGGTTGATAAGAAGAGTTTCCAGCTGACAAGCCATGCTCTTCCCTGGTACCAAGAAGTAGAGAAATGAAGCATTCTGCATTCCCTCCTTCAGGCGATGTGCATGCACTCGACCCTCGAGATCATCGGTCTAAAGTTTAAATGAAAGCAAAAGATAGCTTTAAAATACGTCGAAAGAAAAGTAATAATCCGAGGTGGTTTTTTTGCCAATTGCATTTGGTGATGCGTGAACTAAGCGTGAGTTTATTCACTGCCTACATGATGCTACTGCTTACATACTTGAGTAAATCCATGAGGAGCACACCAGTGGGTAAGAGCAGATCAGTCACCTGCTGATATGAAAACATCTCTAACTTTTTTGAGGAATATTTCTAGAAACTCATAAATATGGATTTATGAGTCCGTCACGTATTTTCGTTAGTTTGATGTTACTCTATTCGTCATCATGGCTTTATAACTGGTCTGACGTAATTTCTTTTACATTTCCACACTTCCCACCTCAAGTCTTTCATTCGTTGCTTTACTATCCCAGTTTATTCGAAAGCCAGAACAAGCTGATTGGTTTCTTTCCTCATATGGTCACACAGATTAAGTGAAGCCCAACTCCAAAAAGGTATTGTAAGATTGACTCTGAATAACGTGAATGCATGATTTCCGAGCTATCCACTAGATTTGCATGCCACATAAGGTGAAAACAAGAAAACCCCTTAAAGTTATTCAGTTGGAGTTATTATCTTTTAATGCCTAGTTTTACAGAAATCCTCTGCAAGTACATACGTTTAAGAATAACCTTTCTATATACAGCAGGTATTCTTAGCCATTGGATGATGTGTTGGGTCTAAAAGGGGCTTAACGGAACCCACATGATCCAACAGCAATCAATGCATGCAATATACATAGTCTACATTTTAAAAGAACCTCTATCAACGTATTTTATATGAGTCAAAGATAGTACCTCTCCAACATAAATTTTTCTGTCGGGTCGCAGCATGACATAAACGCTTGATGCTCCAATAGTTGATGGAGGTGGCTGTTCCCTAGCACCAATCAGAACACATCTCATCACTCGAGGCTCAGAAATATCTTTCTTCACGTAAAACACGCTTTTCGCACATATGCCAACAACAGCATTCTCCACTTCCTTGCACAAAATATCTACAGATTTCAGTGACTGGTTCACGGGAGAGAGTTCCTTTTCAAGATGACTTGGTCTATCGGCTACTCTACTAAATTCATGAATGTCAGGAAAAACATACTGCTTCAGTTTTGACTCAGTTGTAGTTATTGCGTCTTTTGAATAGACAGAAAGATACAACTCCTCAGCTCTTTGAATCAATGCTTCGGGAACTCCCTCTCTTTGAGCCGTTTCAAATGCGAGACTCTCCTTGCAGATACCATCGATCAATCTCCATGTTGGTATGGTCTGATTATCGATGCATTCAGATCCCATAGCTTTAAAGACAGCATTCTTCATTCTCAACGGTAAATCAAATATTCCATGCAGGTGGGTAGAGACAATACCAAGGCAACCAACGGAATCAAGAGTTTCTATGATACTGCCAGCAATGCACGTACCCTTTGCCGTTTCAGTCCCTCTGCATATTTCATCTATAAGCACGAGGCTGTTTGAAGTGGCTCCAGCAATAATAGAACGAATTTCAGACATTTCAATCTGAGAAATTATCGTGAAGGTAAGCAGAACACATCAATAGATTTATACAAGGTAATCGTAAGAAATCAAAAAAACTGTCAAAATATGGAAGAAGATCTGTTAAGATTGTAAATAGATTAGAATATCTTTTTAATTTAAAAGATTTCCCTAGATAAGATAATTCCAAATATACAGGGATTGAGTTACCTATTGGGTAAAATATGTCCCCTATAAATCATCGTACATGTACCCATTTTTATTATTAAATGAAGAATTTTTCAACCCTTCCATGATATCAGAGCCGTAAGGTTGCATCCTTTCCCCACTCGTCCGTCTTGCCCACCACGATGATTACCCAGAGCTGCCCATCACGTTTATTGCTCATCGTCATCATCGCGATTGGCTCTCTGCGCGATTAATATCCTTTCTGCGCAACTTTCGATTTTTTTTTATCCGACCTTTCTCCTTTTTTTCTTCAATCCGCCTCACTGATCACGACTCTGGTGTACCATATTGAACCACCATGTCTCAAGGATCAGATTCCACTCATACTTCCCTCCAATTAACCCTCCATAAATGACTGGGAAGAACTGCTTGGAATGGGCGCAGTCCATGTGCCTCGCAATCGACGGCAAGGGGAGGCTAGGCTTCTTGACTGGCGACGTAGCAAGACCTGAGGATGGGGATCCGAAACGCAGTACGTGGGGGTCGGAAAACTCCTTGGTAATCGCATGGTTAATCAATTCCATGGAACCATTGATAGGCAAGCCATACCTATTTCTCCCCACCACTAAAGAAGTTTTGGAGGCAGTCAAGGCTACGTACTCTGATTCTGAAAATTTCTCCCAAATTTTCGAACTTAAACAAAGGCTGTGGACATCCAGGCAAGGTGACCGAGATGTCACTATATTCTACAATGAGATGATCTCTTTATGGCAAGAGTTAGATCAATGCTTCAGTGATGAATGGGATCTCCCACTGACAGTGCACGGATTCTGAAAAAAGAGGAAAATGATCGGGTGCATTTGTTCTTGGCAGGACTGAATCATACGTTTGATGAAGTCCGGTCTCGGTTTCTTGGCAAATCGCCCCTGCCTACACTCCGTGAGGCTTTTTCTGACATCCGTCGCGAATAATCCAGGCGCCATGTGATGCTTAAGCCGCCTACTGACTTGAAATCCACAACACATTCAATGTCTGAAACCTCTGTCTTCCTGTCCAATCATGGTTCGGCTACTGCCCAGAAGGATAAGCCGTGGTGCGATCTTTGCAAAAAACATCGTCATACCTTGGAAACTTGTTGGAAAATCCACGGGAAACCTCCAAATTGGAAAAAGAAATCTGCTCCGACTACTCGAGCACTCCAGGCTGCCTCAGCAGATCATGGGCAACAGCATTCTCAAGGGCCACAAAGTGCTCCGGAATCGCTCCCTCTTACTACGGAACAACTACTGCAACTGCACAAATTTCTCCAATCTCCTCAATTTCAAGTAACTCCATCCAATTCTTCTTGTTCGATTGCCCAAACAGGTAAAGATGATTCTACCCCTTTTTCGGGTTTTTTCAAGTAGCAGCCAAGGTTCGAACAGCCTCTGGATCGTCGATTCCGGGGCTACCGACCATATAAGAGGTTGTTCCAAATCCTTTTCCACATATACCCCATGTGCGGGCAATAAAAAAATTAGGATTGCCGATGGTCTTTTTCCGCAGTTGCTGGCATCGGCAACGTCATGATCAATAATTCATTAACTCTTTATGATGTTCTTCATGTCCCTAATCTTTCTTGTAATCTTGTGTCCATTAGCAAACTCACTTCCCATCTTCATTGTCGTACTGTTTTTGACTCCTCTCGGTGTGAGTTTCAGGAACTGGTCTCGGGGAAGATGATTGCCAGTGCTAGGGAAAGTAGAGGGCTCTATTTCCTTGAAGATGGCACTAACTTGGGACATCAAGCTCGGAATACTTGTTTGCACTCTATTTCTATTTCGAATGATGTTTTGCTTTGGCATTATAGGGTAGGACATCCAAGTTTTTATTATTTACGACATTTGTTACCTAATTTATTTCGCAATAAAAATCCATCGTGTTTTCGGTGTGAAATCTGTGAATTTGCAAAACATCGTCGCTCGTTTTTTCCTCGACCATAGCAAGCTTCAAAACCTTTTTCATTAATCCACAGTAATGTACGGGGTCCATCAAAAGTCACAACCGCATTTGGAAAAAGGTGGTTTGTTAGCTTTATTGATGATCACACCAGACGCAGTTGGGTTTACTTACTCAAGGATAAATCCACAGTCAAAGAGGTTTTTCAAACATTTTATACCATGGTCGAGACACAATTTCAAGGAAAAATAAAAGTATTCCGAAGTGACAATGGTCGAGAATACTTCAATGAGATACTCGGGGATTTTTTCTCTAAAACTGGTATCATACATCAAAGCACGTGCCCTGATACACCTCAACAAAATGGGGTAGCTGAACGAAAAAACAAACATCTTCTCGAAGTCACTAGGGCACTAGTTTTTACTTCTCATGCCCCGAAGTATCTTTGGGGCGAAGCACTTTTAACTGCTACGCATCTCATTAATCGCATGCCTACAAAGGTTTTGGGCTTTAAAACTCCGTTTTCTATTTTCAAGGACACTTTTCCTAACTCTAGATTACTTTCTGATTTACCTCTAAAAGTCTTTGGGTTATGCCTTTACCCATATCCATGATCATCTTCGGGGGAAATGGGATCTAGAGCTCAGACGTGTGTGTTTGTAGGCTATGCTACGAATCAAAAAGGGTATAAATGCTTCGATCCAACAACAAAAAAATTGTTTGTTACGCTCGATGTCACTTTTTCAAAACCCAACCGTTTTTTAATCCTCCTCGTCAGGGGGAGAGCTGGAGTGACGACTCTGACTTTCATAACAAAAATTCTACCTTGTTACTAAATATGGAACCAATTGATTTAACTAATGAGAATTTAGATACTAGAACTATAGAGCAATCTCATAACATTTGCACAAATGAAAATGCTGAACAAACAAGTAAGCTGCTTGTATACTCAAGACGGAACCAAAAACAAGGAAAGGTGACTGACATCTCCCAACACTGTCAAGAACCCGCACCTAAGATCATTCCAGATTCCACCAATGATCCAGGTAATTCTATTGACACCACCCTTCATGTGCCTGAACTTGATCTTCCAATTGCTCAACGTAAGGGTGTCAGGAGTTGTGTCAAACACCCAATGTCTAACTTTGTCACCCATAAAAATCTGTCCCCATATTTTTCTGCATTTATCTCTCAACTATCCAGTGTGGAGATTCCTAAGAATGTGCAGGATGCTCTAGAGGTTCCTGAATGGAAGGAAGCTATTCATGACGAAATACGAGCCCTTGAAAGAAATGGAACATGGCGAGTGGTAGAGCTACCTAAGGAGAAAAAAACAGTTGGCTGCAAATGGGTATTCACTACCAAGTTCAGAGCTGATGGATCCTTAGAAAGATACAAAGCTCGTCTGGTAGTAAAGGGATTTACTCAAACATATGGGATTGACTATCTTGAGACCTTTCACCGGTGGCAAAACTGACTGCCAGGGTACTCCTAACAATTGCAGCTAATCTAGACTAGCCTCTACAACAGCTAGATGTGAAGAACACATTTCTCAATGGTGACTTGGAAGAAGAAATCTATATGGAGCCACCTCCAGGATTTGAGAAGAAGTTTGGTTCAGGAGTATGCAAATTACAAAAATCTTTGTACGGATTAAAACAGTCACCAAGAGCTTGGTTTGAAAAATTCACCCAGTTTGTAAAAAGACAAAGATATGCTCAGGGACGGGCAGATCATACTATGTTCACAAGGCACTCAACCGATGGAAAGGTAACTGTTCTTATAGTCTATGTCGACGACATTATTCTCACTGGGGATGACATGATAGAGATGGAGCGGTTGAAACAGTGCCTTGCGTCTGAATTTGAAATCAAAGATCTAGGTTCTCTAAAATACTTTCTTGGTATGGAGGTAGCTCGATCAAAAAAAGGAATTGTGGTGTCTCAGAAAAAATATGTGGTGGACTTACTAAAAGAAACTGGAATGAGTGGCTGTCGCACAGCTGAAACACCCATTGATCCGAATCATAAGTTTGGAAACAAGGAAGGAAAACCGGTAGAAACAATCCGATATCAAAAGCTAGTGGGAAAGCTGATTTACTTGTCACATACACGGCCATACATAGCATTCGTTGTAAGCCTAGTGAGTCAGTTTATGCATTATCCTCATGAGGAACATCTTGAAGCAGTCTATCGCATTCTGCGATATTTAAAGAACTCTCTGGGAAAAGGCTTATTCTTTGGGAAAATCCACATTGCAGTATTGAGGCCTACACAGATGCAGACTGGGCAGGGTCTATTTCAGATCGGAAATCTACTTCAGGCTATTGTACATTCGTGTGGGGAAATCTAGTAACTTGGCGAAGCAAGAAGCAGAATGTTGTAGCCCGTAGCAGTGCTGAAGCGGAGTATAGATCCATGGCTCATGGGATATGTGAAATATTATGGCTTAAACGGATCTTGGAGGAACTTAGAAGACCAGTAAATGTGCGTATGAAAATGTATTGTGATAACAAGGTAGCCATTAGCATTGCGTACAATCCAGTTCAACATGATAGAACCAAACATGTTGAGATTGACAGACATTTTATAAAAGAGAAAATTGAGGAAGGAGCTATTTGTATGCCCTTCATTCCAACATCGCAACAAGTAGCAGACATTCTCACAAAGGGTTTATTCAAACCAAACTTTGAATTTCTTATTAGCAAGTTGGGCATGATAGATATCTACACACCAACTTGGGGGGGAGGGTCAAAATATGGAAGAAGATCTGTTAAGATTGTAAATATACTAGAATATCTTTTTTAATTTAAAAGATTTCTGTAGATAAGATAATTCCATATATATAGGGATTGAGTTACCTATTGGGTAAAATATCTCCCCTATAAATCATTGTACATGTACCCGTTTTTATTATTAAATGAAGAATTCTTCTTCAACCCTAGAAACTTTCAAAAACTATACTGGAAAAAGATTTCATGATATTAACATTATGATCTCTCTTTTATATGATTTAGTTGTGATTTAGTTTAAAAAATATTTACTCCAATATTTATCCCAATATACTCACCCATATAAAAGAGGTTATGTCTGTCAGCTAGACCAAGTGAGAATTTAACAATATGGCATTGTGTCATGGATGCAGACCTTGATGATAAAACCACATATCCTACGTTATATTACATTCTCTTTTCATTGAATTTTATTGATAATACTTGAATAGTAATATAATAGTACCATATTTGGGACTTAAAATAATAATTCAAGTGTTCAACTAAAGCTTAAAAAACATATTTTTATATTGTATGGAAGAGAAACCTGAAATGAGCTCTTTCCATCGGCTGGACTATCATAAGATTTCATATGAAGCATAATGGAGTCAAAATGAGGAATAATAGCTGATTCAGCAGGCACCATGAACCCACATATTCCAAGTAATGCAGCAGCGCAAATTGATCTCAGCAAACTGGATTTCCCACCACCATTTGGTCCAGTCAAGAGAAATAGTGACCCCATATCCACAGTATTTCTCACTGCACCGCCTTGAGCTGCATCAAACCAATACGGCCATAGCCCAGTTATCTTCATCCCATCAGCTCCACATATTATTTCTGCATCCTGCAAGTATTCATGTGCACACTTGATACAAAAACCCTCCTTAACTGATACAAAAACTAAGTTGGAGCAAGATAGTAAATTCATTTCCCTCTATTTGAATACATAGAAAGGAACTATGTTTGCTAATTGACTATCTGACTGCTGGATTGGGCAATATGTTAGATTTAGAAATATGTCCATAAAAGTTTGCATGCAAACCATGATAATGTTATTCAAAGATTCTAACAGAAGTAGTGAAACTATAGATAAAATTAAAATTCTGAGCTATAAAGTTCCGTTTTAATGTCAGTCGTTTGGAAAAATGAACTAAACCTAGAATTAGCTCCAGGGCGAAGGTTTAGGAGATTTCATGAAATTAATATAAAAAACACCATAACAAATTAATTTTGACCAACAGATAAAATAAAATAAAAGCCATGATAAAACATAGTTAAGTTTATAAAAAAAGGTTCCGAACACTACCTCAGACCTGTGACGTTGAGTGATAGTGGGGAAAATCCATTTTCTTCTCCTTCCTTCACTGGACAAATAACAAGCACTTGAACTTAAGGCATTATTTCGACAGCAGTCAATCAACATGATAGTTACAATTAGAAAGTCAATCATAAGCACAATGGAGTTGACAAAAATGTGTTCACGTATATGGCAATGTGGATTTCATGCTGCAATGAATAACAACAATTGAAGAATGTGACAAATATTTCATGATATTACAAGATATTACAAGTACATTTAGGACAATAAACCCCTTAATACAAGGCAAAAAACATGAAACAATATATTCGCGCATAAAATTTAGGTTGGTATGACAAACCTCACATGGCTAAATAATGCCTTCCCAATGACAAGTAGCATGGATGCGAGCACAAGAATATTGATTTTTATCTGTAGTTCAGTAGATAATTCTCTCAAGAGTTCTAAAACTTTTGCTTTTGCCTTATTACCAGCCTCATGATATCTGAATCAATCAAACAATCATAAATAAGAAAAAGAAAATGACATTAATCAAAGAGGAAATTATCATAAACAAAAGATTACCTGGTTAATGCATCCTCAACCTTTTTTGAGGTGAACCATTCTTCACCAACTTTTTTGCCTTTCGAATCCAAAGCAGGCCTAAGCTGTTTGATTTGTTCTTCTCCAGGTGTATCAGCCCAAACAGATGGGACAAAACGTTTTCCCTTAAACCACACCGCTTCATGCTCACGAGAATATAGTATTTCTCCCTTTGGTCCTCCAAGTGGAGCAGTTGTAGCTCTGATTCTTGAAATTATGGGGACAAAGTCTTCTTGAATCTAGAAAAAGTAGAATGTCCATTTGTAACGAACAAAGGCACTTATCACTAATGAGTGGCATTCCATAAATTAAAAGGAAAAGTAAAGAACAAAATAATAAAAATGAAACTTAAGCACTAGTGTCTCGCGACTTGTGACCAGTGAGCCTGAAAATTCATCCTTGGACAGTGGACAAAGGTCATGCTAAGATAAGCCGAGGACAGCTTTAGGTCAAATGTAGGTTGAAAACCAAAACAAATTGTATTTATAATGTTGCAAACTTATAGTAACAGAAAATACTATCAAAAGTGAGTGATCACTGAGGACGTACGTGAATTTGATGACCTTATTTTCACTAAATTGTTTTCCAGAATTCATCCAAGTATGTGTGGATTTTATCCTCATTCCACAGCCCAATTCCGAGAACTAGTCAATATTGTCTTGTTTTTCACGATTTGTATACTCTCATGTGTCACTTGTGTAATTATAAAATTTTGTTCGCTTAATCTTATCACATGAATAAGGACTGTGCATAGTCAATCACAATTATAATCTACCATGTCTCTACTCTCTAGCATGTTGTGGTGTCCTACCATGGGAGAATTCAAAGCCTGTGAATCTCTATGCCATGTTCTTCATTTGTGCTTCTTGGGTCACAAGAGAATTGAATGTTTGATGACAGTTATGTTTGAGAATTCAATAAGACTTACGGTTACAGATAGTGCCTTTGCAGCTTCGTCTACTTCTGCATATTCCTCCTCTAAATGTATCCTCTTGACACGACCTTTCCAGGACGATTCCATATCTTCGAAAAACTCATTTGGGACTGTCGCATAGGAGCTCATCTTCTGATCATGTTCACCGTCTAAGAAAATTATTTCACCAACTCTACAAGAAATTGATTTACATTCATTCACCTGAAGTCAAGAGGACAAAGATTATGCCACTAAATTCTACCAAAACGATTGCAAATCAAAGAAATGCAAAGAAAGAGAATTACCAAAGCAACACTGGCAAAAATGGGTTAAAATAGATATCACATTAATAAATCAGTATCAATTACTGGTTTCTTCTGATCATCAGATATGAAATTGAATAAAGAATGTCAAGCCATCATGAATCAAGAAATCACTTACTAGTGTCTCCAATCCAACTTTCAATCCAGTAGCCACCCAAGCAGGGTCCATTAATAACTTCAGGATTTCATTGAGCTCTGAATTTGCGTACAATAATAATATATCATCCAGCACACTTTTAATTTTGAAAAACTCAATATGATTAGTCTCCCTCAACTCAAGCAACTTCACAAGCTACGGTTGAAAAGGAAAACAAAGGACCAAATAATAGCAGTGAATCAGCGGATGTGATATATGTACCACATACATAATCATGTTAGATATTGACGGAAAGAAAGTGCTTTAGTATTGAAAGAAAAGATAAAAAAATCGAACCTTGGCTGAAGGAATGCAGGTGAATTCAGGAATTGAACAAGTTATGTTGCTCATAAGTTTGCAGGCTTCTGTTCAGAGACATAAATGCTCAGGTAGGTTCACAAAATAAGAAATATAATACTGATGAGGGATCAGAAAAGAAGAATGTAGCACCCACATAATTGCGTACTAGGTAATTATGTTCATTAGTAAATAAACCATAAGGTAGCTTGTGCTTGCCCATTATGAGTCAAGCATCTCCAAATAGTCAGCACATGTAAGCATGACTATTGCACAAAATAGAAACATGATAGCAACTCGCCTTGAATTGTTGACGCAATATCGTAAGTAGGAGGGTTCAAGAGAAGATCTCTGATATACCTGCAAGGCAAAAAGAACAAAAAAAAAGCAGGGAAGTGACATAATTCAGCCGAAGTAATATACAGCAACATGTGCAAATATCAAATGATGACATACACAAGCATGCAGAGAAAGAATGCAACCAATATGCTATCATGGACAAAAATCGGGTATCAAGCTTAAGAAAACAAAAGCGTCAAAATGGTACAGCCAGAAACTGAAGTTTCAAATGCCGGTTCCAAAAATCAGGACAGTTTAGACAAATCACGATCCATTTTATTGCACAACATCTCGTGTTCAAAATTTTTATGGAATGATTTTTTGTTTATTATATCGTCTTAATCAAGTGCATAAGGTTTGCTAACAACGTTCTATTTTAGGGTGATCATTGCATAAAAAGTGAAATATGTCTCCCAAAGTGTGGATAGCTGTGATGAAGTATCTTGACAGATTCTCCATGTAACTTGACACTGTCAGTGTATGCATGCAAATTTAAACAAAAAAGTAGATGCGTTCTGAATTAAGTATTGAGCAAGAAAAATAAGTGAAGTTTGAGCTCACATTGCAGGAAGGCCAGTACAATTAGATGGAAGTAGCACCTTAAGCAAACAAGGAATTCCTTCGGTTGGAAGAGCACCTAATAACATAAAATACAGGAAATGCAAAATTATTCAATCATGCACTTACAGGAAACTCCGCTCCATGTCACACAAAAAATAAAACAATTTGATTCAATGTATTTACATTTTTTCTTTTCCTTCTCTTTCTTTTTTTTCTTTCTTTCTCTTTCCTGGTTTTGGAAAACTGTCACCTTATAAGCGAAGCATATTTTTTGCTGCTCCTTTTGTCGTTTTTATAGAATTGTGTGAATGATTGCGATTTAGTGGTCGTTCCTTTTGGGATTCCGGTGTTGTAGCACTCGGTGGCCAAGAGGTATCGATGAGCAGCAAGTTTCGATACTTAGGTTCAGTTATCCAAAAGGATGGAGAGATTGACAGTGACGTTAACCACAGGATTCAGGCTGACTTGTAGAAATGGAGAAACGCCACCAAAGTTCAATGCGATCGTAATATCCCGCTGAAATTGAAGGAAAAGTTTTATAGAACCGTCGTTAGACCCGCAATGTTGTATGGGACGGAATGCTGGGCACCCAAGAGGAATCACATCCCAAAGATAAGTGTGGCAGAGATGCGTATGCTTCGTTGGATGTGCAATAAGACCAGAAGAGATAAAATAAGGAACAAAGATATTCGAGCTGAAGTAGGTGTAGCTTGTATAGAACAGAAGATGCAAGAAAGCCGCATACGTTGGTTTGGTCATGTTCGACGTAGGCCCAGCAGTGCACCTGTGCGTCGAGTGGAGTCCATGGATTTCGACCAGTTCACGAGAGCGCGAGGACGGCCGAAGAAGACATGGCTCGAAGTTATACGCAAAAACTTGGAGTGCAAGGGGATTACAAAAGATATGTTGATCGATAGAAGCGTTTGGAGAAGACTGACGCATGTGTCCGACCCGACTTGATTCTCTCCATTGTTCTTGTAGCCTACCTCAATTCATAGGATTAAAGGCTTAGTTGTTGTTGTTGTTGTTGTTGTTGTTGTTGTTGTTGTTGTTGTTAGGAATGATTGCGATTTCATTTCACTGTATGATCAAATAGCTGAAAAAGTCACAAAGCCAAAAAACTCCACTTAATTCCAGCATACCAATTTGTGTCGCTGTCCCCAAGTGTAACGGGCAGGGCCTATTTTCTGAAGCAACTGTTACATTTCTGAATGTAATGTCATCTTCAAGCCCATAAAGCTCCTTCACCTGAATATGCACAAGTTCAAATGAACTAAAAATTGATTAAAAAAACAAATGAACGGAATCTATGCACAAGTCCTCAATGACTTCATTGCAACCTTAAACAAAAGCTCATTCGCAGAATTCCCGTCAAACCATTCAAATTGTCTGGCGCTACATTCCCCCCATAACAGCCCACCTTCACCAAACTCTCCCCAGCGACAAGTTCCTGCCAAAAAAAATTTATGTTTAAAAAAACCTCGAAGGTTTGAAGTATCCAAATTGAATCACAAGGACAAACAGTTACTCATAACATACAAAAGAACATCTATGAAACTTATAAGAATGATGAGAAAACTCATAAGTCACCCTTTCTGTGTATTCCTTGAGGTGTATTCTATGAAAAATACAGAAATGTGGATAAATCATGACATTACCAAAATACAGACATTCCAATACGTGCGCTGGTTCCATTCTCACAATATAAATATGATTTGGCACCCCAAAAATCATCATTCTGGCTAAAACTTGTCATTAAATCATAATAATACCATGGATAAACGATTTATTGTGAATGTAAAAAATATTAGAATTCTCAATCATCAACAATAGCTTTACCTAATTAAATCAGTCTATAACATGCTAGATGCAATAATAATGACATTTATTATGATGTTTGTCAGTTACACATCATTAAACCAATGACAAGTTCAAAGAATTTTGCGTAGCATAGTCAGATAGCAATAGTAAATGGAATTCTTGGATGAAAAATGGACAAGTCAAAGTATTTTTCTTTTCCAAATTTTCTACTTCAGGTGGTGGAAGGAAGAGAATATTAAGGTTGGAGTAACAGCACTTTTGAGAAGAATTTAGCTTTCCAGACCATTTAAGGCTCTCATATATGCTAATCACGTAATCCACAGAAGCTCATATAAAGGTGAAGTAAAAAAGGACAACAAATAATTTAAATATTAATGAAGGATACAAGTAGTTTAATCATTCAGCTAGTTAGGACCCATTTTTTGACACGATAATAGAGATAATATTTTATAAACCTGAGGAATTATGCCTCAGTGATGTATGCAGGAACAGATGATGGCAGCGACAAGTACGAAGTTTTGTAACTAAAGCCTCTTCTGTTAGACCATCCACTGCAGAATAAGTCTTCATAGTCTCCAACACTGAAACCATGCAGTAACCTTTCGCCGATCGAGATATTCCTTATACCATAAATTAATTTTAATGTCAAAAAGCAAGATTAATGGGTTATACAAATCTACATTTGTTGTGGTATTAAATCCATTTGATTAGTTTGTCATAGAGTGATTCCCTTCTTTTAACATTTTTCATTTTTTTACATGAATAAGCAGCATAATAAGCCTTTGGCAATTTGTTCAATATGTCATCCAAATAGATTAATCATTGTACAATCTAGATACTGTTTCACTTCCTCATATTCTTCAAGTCCCAATTTACACAAGTCAGGAGAGGGTTAAAACACCTATTCTGCATTTGCTTACACCGTAAATTCTACAAAAGTTCAATTAACATACTTCATTATGTATCAGCTTACCTATCAGTAATCGATTCCTTCCTGTTCTTCCATATTTTAACAGTTAGCAAGTAAAAAGGCCAAGAAAATCAAGGCCACTAAATTTGAACGCTTTGCATATTTAAACTGTTAGCAAGGAAAGAATCCAGGCAACTCAAGTGCGCGGAATATGAACGAATCATGGCAACCAATCCAAACTGCACAAGGAAGTTTCTATGCTCATACCTACTACAGGCATGGGATCTGGAAAATCTAGATCATGATCATCTCCCACGAGACCAAAAACATAAGGGCTGCCAGGATATGCATGCCTGAAAACTCAAGTTAAGTAAGAACCCGGTCTAAACCTTCATTACCAATGTGATAAAACATCTGGTCTTTGTGCTCAAGAACAATCATAATACGCAACACTAGAAGTAAAATTATGCCACTTTAACTTAAAAACATAGCTTAACGAATGAATACAAAAGCTTGCATGCAACAAAAACAATATAGACATTTTTAACTATCAGGACATTTTGGATTTGAAGTACTCAATAAATCAAGCATTACTACACATTTAAAGAAGACATGGCTAGAAGAAAAGTATTATCTAGAAGACAAATTAGATTCTTTCATAAAAACTATACAAAATGTGAGCCATACGGTAATTATTTAGGGTAGTTTAATTACCCATAAACACAGACAATGGCATTGTTTGTCAAAAAAACTAAAAAACAGTGACTAGATTTATTATGCTTTAAGGCAGAACAGATGTTGCAATAAGCCAGCTGCATGACTACCTCTTTGTTTGACTAGAAAAGTTGAAGACATCATATGTTAAATCTCTTTCCTTTCTAAAACATTAAGGGTTTAGATTATATGGTGGTACAATACAGTATCAGATCTAGGCAAACATCACAGAATGAAACCATTGGATTATGCATTTACAAAAAATAATTGTGCAACCTGCAGCTTCAAAGTATTAGATGAGAGTGAGCTCAGTCCAATGACCTATGGAATATTCATTATTTTCATAGATTCATTTAACTGGTCTTATTGTACATGCTCCAACACATAAAGTCACTTCCACCAGATAAATATCGGTACAGGCTATTAGTAATCAACATACTAAAATACTGACAATACAAGTTCTGACAACTGGTAACATTTTATCACTGCATTGTCTAGTAAGCAGTGAAGGGTGAGCCTTGGCGCAACGGTTAAAGTTGTTGTCATGTGACTTTGGAGGTCACGTGTTCGAGTCGCATAAACAGCTTCTTGCATTGCAAGGGAAGGTTGCGTGCATTAGACCCAAAGTGACACGACCCCTTCCCAGACCCCGCGCATAGCAGGAGCATCTCCGGGGTTTGCCCTATTGTCTAGTAAGCAGTCGCTTATTAGTGGAACCAGTGAAACAATAATGCAGAAAATTAGTTTAACTCAAACATAGGAATTTTGAACCTCAACTTGATGACCAATTGAAAATTAGTTTAACTCAAACACAGGAATTTTGAACCTCAACTAGATGACCATTTAAATAGATATCACGTGCAGTACCATACCATAACACAGTAGAAGAAATTGGTAATCAAACGATCAACAGCACCAAAATTTCAAAATGAAGTAAATATATGAAACTACCCAGATATAAACCGGCTTTTACGTGAGCGAGCTTGAGTTGGACCCTGAACTTCCTCCACTATGCACTACAAAAACAAAATTCAAAACCAATGTGCATACGAAAAATCTTCTTATTTATTTGGAATGTTCAAAAGGGCCCTACAGTAATAAGTATCAAGCAACAATGTCGCAGCAAAGTAAGATTGTTGCCTTTCCCTCTCCATGAGGTATGACATAAAGACAAACGATGGAATTTGGTCAAGAATAAACAAACCACAATCTCAAGGCCAAAGAAGTAGTTCAAGGCATGGATTGTACTCACAACAGAGAAACCATTGCGGGTTAGGTCATCCAATGTCTGTCGTAAATTCTGTTTGATACAGTGAATGAAAAATTAATAAATGGAATTTCAATAAGACCATTCCTGAAATGCATAAGTAAATCTAGCCATGAAATTTTGAATGATGATGCTGTGACAACGATGAAAAAGAAGTTACAAAATAAAGTCAGAGAAGCCACTGTGTTATTCACCAAATAGTATTTCCGTTGGATCAGATAACCAAAGTGTTATTTTCTTCGTCATTGAGAAGTTTAAATTATTTCTTATCATTGTTTCTACGTGTTTATGCCAGAAAGGAATAATGGGATGGTTTGGTTCTGATTATCACTATTTAAGAAACTATCCAATTTATGGCCACTGTTTCCGTGTCAGAGTTATATTCACATCATAAGCTACTCCCCTTTAAGAAATGAACTTCTAAGTCAGGAAATAGTTCCATTACATTAGATTAAAAGCACATTGTCCCTAAATGTAGAAACCAAATATACAAATAGAAAAATCAAGTACTACCAGATATTTGTAAGAAGTATCAATAATGTGATACATTTTCACCAGGTTATTTTCCCATCTAAAGAACTTCAACCTGGTTATTATCCTTCATCATCAAGGATTCTACAGAACCATCAAATATACAAATAATTTCCTTCACTAAGAGGCCTTGCCCTTTCTCCTGACAAATCCATGGGACTTTCGAGAATAGGACTCATTCTCTTGGTTAACATAAAAATTCAATGCAATCTCTTTTCTGGTCCACTTCGATGTCAGCAAAGTTAGATAACTCTAACTGGTTAAAGGAAAAATATAACAATCTAATACTTTATTAAGCCAAAAAGAGCCAGCCAACGTATAGCATATTATGACAAAGGAAGATTACTACCACAACAGGGCAACCAGCCCTTGGGATGCTGTCTGAACGTATACCACCAAATGGATTCAATCCAGCATATTCCACGAGAATGCAGGCATCAACACCAACCGCCTCATAAAATTCGCCAACCTAAATACAGGGGCAAGTAGTGAGAAAAGAATGAAAATTAGGTCATAAATTTCTGGTATGTGCACAAGAAGTGATATTGGAATAGTATAGGAAGGAAAATAAACACTATAAAACAGTTGGAAAGAAGCCATGAAACCGTACTCGGAAAAGCAAAACTTCACGTGGAAATCTTGACTTGAATTGCAACATTTCCCAATTAAGAGTTCCTTCTTTAAGGCTATAATGCATGTGAGAAAAGATCAGCAAATAGTTTCCTTTTCAAGCACAAACACTTTTTCGAGCTTACCTCCCATTCTTTAAGCTACTATCAACACCAAGCAAATTAGAATATGTGACACGCTTAACCAGCATAACTGAAGAAGGCTTTCTGCACAACTTCATTCTCTGAAATATGAAAAATGAGTAAGTTTGACATGCAAGAAAGAATGAAAAAGTTGGCATGATGACAATAAGCATACAGCATAGGTAATCAACCCAGTCAAACTTAAATGTCTCTCACCTCTTTCCACCAGATAATGTGAGCATAATCTTTCTCTTCTATGGAAGCATTCAAGTGTTTATGTTTTTTAGTAGCTTTGGTAAAAATCCTCCTCTCTTTGAAGCAATAAATGCGATCAGACCACCGGACACTGATTATAAAGCGACAAGCAAAAAGCAAAAAGTCATTATTGAAAATGTCCACAAAAACATGGGCAAATAAGAATGAATTTGTCCTGAGAGGCAAAAAGACAACCAGAGAAAACTTCATTAAAACCCTGCAAGATTTTCAAGAATCATGATAAATCAAATTATTAAGTGATTCATAATCCATATGTATAAGACCAAATGCTACGTAAGATCAGACCACGATTAATCATAGTACAAAGCAAGAAAGAAGAAGGCACTGAATTTTGCAAGATTAATGCCAGATGTTTCCTACCATCTAATCACGTGTTTCCAGATACTGGGTTAAAGCAGTTGTGCCATTCACAATGTAGAATCCTGGATATGCTAATAGGTTGGGTCAAACAAGCATCACTGGACGTGAATCAAAATCGAGTAAATCAGAATTCTCATCTGCAAGTACTGAGTTTTTCAACTCGATGGCAAGGTACAAAAAATATACTAATAATATCTTGGGTAATAGCTTACAAAATGTGTCAGCAGTTTTGCTATTCTTCAAAGAATTTGAATAAGAAGGATGCCAAATTTTGTGAAAAGTAAAACAGGAAATAAGGACCTCTAGCATAGTTTTTGTTTTAACTGTAGTTCGCAAAGTTGCATCCATGTTTGATTCCTCTCTCATACATAAAAAAAAGGTGATGCATATTTCCTGGTCTTTGGTTAAATCATGGAAGAGTATTGTCTTTAACCCTAAGATCTCAACAGCAATTTCTACTACTTAATAGTACTAAGTCAAGCATCGGCATTCATAATGGAATTGACGTGGCCTAGTAGCTTCTGAAGTGCAATGAATTAGTGAAATGCACCATATTCATGTGTATTGTTACATAAAAATAACTAGTAGCAATGTTCAGATATTGCCGTACAGTGAGAAACATATGAATTTCATCAAAGACGCTAAATTCAAATCAATTTTATTATGAGATAAAGTGCACAATACTCAATCATGAGCACCATTGTTACATTAACCTTTCATTCAAAATCAGCAGAGGAAAGTGGAAATAAAAATGTTAAAAACCTGCTTTTCTTCCAAATTCCCTTTCTAGAAAAATAAGTAAATCAAAGGATAATCTCTCACACTCAGCTAGAGAATAAACTAGAAAAACCATAAATCATATAGTTGACACCATAAATTCACCCCAAATACCATATTTTGACTGCACTTCAACTACATCAATTGTTCCTGAAAAATTAGATACCTACAGTCAATCATAACATCTTTGCTCCCATCGCTATTACAGAACAATACATTGGATTTTCAAATGCTAACAACTTGACAAATATAATCTAAAATTAAAAATATAAATAATATAGGCGTAAATTTAGTAAATATCTGTTCGCGAACAAATTTATTTCCAATTTTTCTTTACACTCGGGCACAATTAAACCCAAACGGAGTTTTAAGTTTGAAATTTTTACAGCACTTGAAGGTTATATGGACCTATTGTATTGTATGCAACTAGAAAGGAAAGCATTTATTCCTGTCATTCAGATTTGAAAGTGTCACGCCCCGGGCCCGGGCCCGTGCAAGCCCGACTGCACAATGGGCTTTTATAGCAACTACTTTATATCCGTCCTCGCTCTACGAAAATGGTTAACCCAAGTTGCTATAATAGTCCATTGTAAGCTTTTATAAACCACTTTAAATTTTCATCCACAACCAATGTGGGACAAGGGTATTACAATCACCCCTCCTTTAGAACGCGACGTCCTCGTCGCGACCTAACACATCGATCCACCGGCACCGGGAATCTAGAGGTGGCTCCTACAGGTTCAAGAGGTGGCTCCCGTCATGTAGCACTTTGCCCCGCAGGTTCAAGAGGTGGCTCCCACGCACGTGGCACTTTACCCCGCAGGTTCAAGAGGTGGGCCCCGTCGTGTAGCACTTTGCCCCTTTAGGCTCAAGAGGTGGCTCCCACGCACGTAGCACTTTGCCCCGCATAGCACTTATCTCTCGGTGTTTTCTGCCGGTGACCGGCTCTGATACCATTCTGTCACGCCCCGGGCCCGGGCCCGCGCAAGCGCGACTGCACAATGGGCTCCTATAGCAACTACTGTGTATCCGTCCTCGCTCTACGAAAATGGTTAACCCAAGTTGCTATAATAGTCCATTGTAAGCCTTTATAAACCACTTTAAATTTTCATCCACAACCAATGTGGGACAAGGGTATTACAGAAAGCACAATATTAATTATGCACCCCACTGAAACTCTGTACATTAAGAAATGAAAATATGCCCCAAAAAAGGCAGTCCAGATAGCCCTTCAAGGCTTCCACAAAAACTTTCTTGTAACCGGACAGCAAAACCTATAGATTGCATATCAGCCCACATTCTTGAAACAACAAAAGCTTAGAGTTTTACACACATAACTATGAATACAAACAAACTGGACATAAAGATGCACAGAATGACAGAGAAGAGTTAGTTACGTTAGGGATGGGACGGAAGAGGAGAAGAAGCATTTGCGTTGGTGGTGGAGAGGGTGGCTGAGGAGAAATGAGAGAGAGCGCCGCCTGGGGATTAAAATGACAGCGATTCTGGCAGTTTGCAAGTACATGTTTTTCCTGGTTGCTGCGTGGGGAAAGTGAAAAGAGGAGTGGTGCTACGGCGGCGAGTGGTGGCGCTTCCCGACACTCCCGCAGAATGAAGAAGCTCGATGGTCTGCAAGGGGCAAGACAGATTCGCTGAAGTACAATATTTTACATTTTTTTTTAAATTTGTAATAATCATATATAATAATAAAATAAATAAACTAATATTAATTAATACTATTTTTGTTGATATTATTATATTTTATTGTCCCCTCAAGTCAAGAGAATATTTCAGGGAAGCGACGAAGCGCTTGTTTTTGACCCTCGTCAAGAGACTATTTCCAAATTACAACATTTTTAATCTTTTCTTCGAATCTTTATACAGAGAAGTAACCTGTTCTGCAAGAACAGAGCCAAAACCGATCAAATGAACAAAGTCGAAAATTCAAACATGAAAAGATTTGATTTTGATTAGTGGAAAGTACCATCTTTACGAATTTTCTAAACTTCGAAAATCTCCCTTTCTTCTGTTTCATATAAAATACCCCGTTTCAGTATTGAATTAATGGTAATGGACGGGGAAGCAGAGGAATTACAGGTGGAGTAATTGGTTCTTGTGGTTTGAGAAGATCTGTGCAATCAATGGCCATTGTGGTAGTTTTATTGGCAGCATATTTACTAGTTTTGAGACGGCCATCTGTGTCCCGACCCGAAGGTTTTCCAAAGAATGTCTACCCATAAGGTGGCAGCACACGGCCGAATGGGGCGGAAGAATAGATGGTGTTGAAAAATATAGCACGAAACTCATTGAATTTTTAGCCGAGGGTGACTCAAACTCCAGTACCAGGATCTGACAATTTTTCAAAAGCTCTATTTCCTATGGATAGCGGGCAGAATGATCTTCATGCTGGATTAATATCGATGAACGTGGAACAAGTGAAGCCGGATGTTCCTCATAAAGTTGATCAATTTTCTGTTGCTCTGGAGGCAGGTAATTTAAAGAATCCCCGTTTGTAAGTAGCAAGACCACGGCCCCAACCTTTATTAATTTGTCGTCTTGTATTGAAGAAATCATACATTGATATACTATGTCTCATGTCAGATTGTTGGAGAAGTACAAAGCACTGATTTTATATATCTGGCACCCCTTTCGGAGAAGAACAACACGTCTGGATTTTTAAAGGAAGCCCATTGATTATGCAGTTTTCATGTCTTCTTCTGTTGTTAAAGATAATTTATTGTGATCTTGTTGGCTGCAGAAACTCTACAAGCTCGGTGCAAGGGCATTTTGGATACACAATACTGGTCCCATTGGATGTTTGCCTTGCTTTGTTGTTCGTCATGCAGCCGAGCCAAACAACACTGACCCTAACGGCTGCATAAAGTCGTACAACGAGGTGGCTAAAGAGTTCAACAAGCAGCTTAAGGATAGAATGATCAATTTACGGAGCCAGCTCCAAGAAGCAATGTTCATTTACGTCGACATCTACTCTGTTAAATATTCTTTGATCAGCGATGGAAAAAATTATGGTGAAAACATATCTTTATAAAAACTCAACTCTTCTTATTTTAAGGATCAAAAATTTGTAGATAGTCATAGTTCAAGCATGGATAATACTAAATTAGTAGGAAGTTAGTTGTAAAGATTTCTCTTTTCCATTGTGGTTTTATTTTAAATCAAAGTCCGTTGATCTATAAATCATCAAATCACATTTATTAACTTAGGTACCGTTTGGTTTGAAGGATGTGATAAGTAGTGTAAAGATTAAAAAGTATGAAATGATTGTAAAAAATGTGTGATAAGTTATATGATGTTTGGTTTGAGAATAAGATGGTTGATAAAATTTACTATTTGGTATAATGATTAAAATGTCACTAGCATTATAATAATAATAAGAATAGTATATATATATAATATATAAATAATAAAATTAATAATATAGAATAATAATTATTAGTCTTATTATATAATTATAATAAAATAATACTAGTAAAAATTATTATTATATTATGAAACAGTAATAATAAAAATATAATATATATATATAGATTATTATTATGTTAAGAATAATAATTATTCTTGTTATATAATTATAATAATAATTATTATATTATAAAATATTAATAATAAAATTAAATAATAAAGTAAAGAATAATATATAACATGGAAAGATATAGATTATTATTATATATATAATAAGGATTATTATATTATTATAGATCTATTATTAGATACGTCTCTCTTCTTATTTTATAATAAAAATAAATATTAGAAAAAATAATAATCTCTCTAGTAAAAGAGATATATATCTAAGATATCCTCATAAAATAATACTCTCTCTGTCTATAAATAAGATCTATCTCTCTAAATCCTAACATCCCTCCTCTCTATTATTATATACATCTCCTAATAAAATCTATACATATGTATATGTATATATTAATAATAATATCTCTTCTTCTTCTTATATATCTATCTATTCTCTTTCTGCTTTTATCTAGCTTCCTCTTCTTCTTTCTCTCTTCTCTCTCTACCCACTCTCATACTAATTACAATAAAAATACCATACATAATACTATTGTTGTAGGAAATAAGTTGTACTTTTTTGCGGGAATTTCATTTTTTTGAAACAGTAAAAAAAGGTGGGAAAGGGGTATATATGTCTTTTTTATTGTAAAGTGAGATTAGAATGTGATAAATATGACGGGATAAATTATTTTTATACATCAAAGCAAACATAGGATAAATAAATTATCCAAAGATTAATAATCATATCATCTAATCCAAACACACCCTTGGTGTTTTAGTTACAATTGGACTCCTTTTAACGTTTCAGCAGGAATACAAATCTTCTGAATTATATTGATAGGTTGATACAAAGCGTTCCCCCAACCCCATTTCAAACTCTTTTCTGCAAAATTATCGTATTCTTAAATGTTGGTTTTGTGTTGGATTTTCCAGGATTTCCGGACCCTCTTGGATATTGCTGCAGGGGATTAGGGCTGGTTGAATGTGGGAGAAAGGCAATGTTGAATGGAACTGAAGTATATGGGGATTCTTGCAAAAACCCGTCAGAGTACATAAGTTGGGATAACATACACTATACAGAGGCAGCAAACAAATAGGTGTCGAATCATATCTTGGATGGGTCGTATTCTGACCAAAATTCCCATAGCTGAAGCATGTTTCCAATCTTCGTAGTGCCAAGTTGATTCCTGTTGTACCGTATGCTCATAGATCTGGTCACTGGGATCCTGTCTCTATTCTTACAACTTACGGATAGTAATTATTGTTATTGATGAACGAATTGATGATCCCAAATGATTTCGTTCTGGATTCAATTTATGGGAAATTTTCTCACGCAGTATTCATGTGTATTGTTGTTAATGATCATAAATTTGGGCTAACCACAGAAGCACCTTAGTATATTTTGGCAGTCCAGAAGTTTAAGCTGTTGTTCCCTGCTGGTTTGCTTGTGGCTAACAATCATATTAGTGAGATCTGACAACCTTCAAGCAAGTCTGAGTTGTTTCTCATAGAGAGCGCAAACAAGTTGAGTTCACCTTATTCTTGTAGAAATATGCAATCTTGAACATGAACATAAAGTTTAGTTTGAGTTCAAGCTCATTTTCATTGTTCACGAGTGAGGTACAAAACAAGCTCAATGTTGACTCATCTTGCCACTCTCAAATCAAGTTATGGACTCTGTTGGAAACCACCATCTTCTGACTTTTGTTACTATGTTTCCATGGAGATGTCAAATGCCACGAAGGAAGGACTGCCTGGCATACTCAGTCCCATCTCAAAACTTTGGTAACTGCAAGTCAGCCTGTTTAGCAATATACTAAACTACTCAAATTCGAACTCTTCGTAATAGAAATAGTTCATGTACATAAGTGTTACTTATTGATATATCTATAAGAAGTAAAATGAAATATGATTATAAAACATGTCAAACAGAACCTTAGTTGTTAAATATGAGTTAAAACTTAAAGGCGTTGATAGAGAAAATAATACAATCAGGAATTATATTACAAGTTTACATTAAATGAAAACACATCTTCATGGTCTTTAAAAATACATAAGAGGGCATAATCACGAATTTGCAACAACACTTTAGCGACCTCCACGCCTTCGATGCTTGCCTGCAAGAAGTTACAAACTCCATTTTGTGCTCATCCTTCGGTGAATTTTTCTACATTAGATACAACAGTTTGAGCTCATTTTAAAACATCAATTTTATAGCTTATAGTCTTATACGTTCTTTAAAAAATATTATATCCTATCAAATGAGAAGTAGACTTCATGTCCGTCATTTCAATGAAACTGCAAATCGAAAATCAAATTCCCCAACAAAGAATATTTAACAAGATACAAAAGAAGGGAACAATATCACCAATCACCTTGTTGCACAAGTCACAACATATTGAGATTTTCTCAAAGGAAAGATCGCCCCGATGTGCCAAGTGATGGGCTATGAAACCTTGTGCTGCGGCTCCTCTTTCCCGGTGGCTTACCACAAACACATTGACACTCGTACCCATATATGTTTCCGAAGCATGAAAACAAACCACTTCCTCCATCATGAGAGTGCCTCCGAGGATGCTTAGCTGATGACTTGTAGCTGCTCGACGAGTATCCGCTACGATCATACAATGGTGGCACATCTGTTCGCCACCTCTCTAGCTTTGACCTAAGCCCTTCAACACTTTCATCCAAGCTCCAACCATCCAACACTGAGCTCTGATTATCTGATAAAGGATACTTCTTTTCGGCCATCATCACTGCTGCCACCTCAGAAGGAGAGGGACCCACCTCAGAATCCGACCAAAGCGAACGACCCTTCTTGATCTGTGCACCCATCACATACTTATGACCATGTGGCATCAACCCCTTTGGTGAAACATACTCGTTGTAACCATTGTATTTTGAAATGGGCTTCCCTCTTTGGCCTTTTTTGACCTCGTCTTTAGGTGACTTACCGTTTTTGGTCCCTTCAGTTTTTGTCACGGATTTGTCATCTATAACCTTGTTTTTAGGGTTTTCATCACCACCCTTTCCATCTCCCCCCTGAATCTTGATGTCAACACTTTTCAAATCACCCTCTTTGTTTTTGAAGTTAAAATCACCCTTTTCAATCTTATAGAAGTAGGAAGATTCTTTGCTCAAAATTGAATCACTCAAAACCGAACTTCCATTTTTCCCTTTTCTACCCTTTTCTTTAGGCTTCTTTCTAAATTCAGCCCCACTAATAACTGAACTTGCTTTTCCTTTCTTTAACACCATTCCTTTAAATGGATCTACAGACTCTGTAATGTTTAGTATTGAACTTTCTTTAGCTCCATTTTTGCCTGTCACAACAACGAGTGAGCTATTTGGTGGGGAGAAATCGTCTGTTGTCACCCGTTCGCTACGTTCACTTCTTGTTCTTCGCAAGATAGGCTTCACAACAGATGGATTGTTGTTTTTTTGGTTTTCGTTTTGGTTTAGCTGTTGAAGAGTAGGTGGATCCTCCATTAGGTCGCGAAACCCGACAGCTGATGCACTGAGTTGCGTGTAGAGTGGCATGCTCCGCATGGAGCTGTCGAGTAAGGCCACACCGATGTTTAGTATTCCCTGTGGACGTCCTGATGGACGACGTACCTATGCCATTAAACGAATTAATGAATCAAAAGATGATATTTAAGTAAAATTAATGCACCTGTTATTCTTTTTTAAATTAATGCACCTAAGGTATATATATAGAGTAAGTGCAAATGAATTAGGGTTGAACAATTCTTCAAAATGAAGCCCACGCATAAAATTTGGAAGGAAACAGATGAAAACTGCAGCATAATGTAGACTACCATGTCTAATTGTCTGTCAAAAAAATTTGTATTCATACATCTTTGTGATTGAAATCATGCAACAAGAAATGTTCCTCTCATACATGAACTTTTTTTTTTCCTGAAACCGCTTAATAAATAGGTTCCGTGATGTTAAATTTTCGATAAATACAACTCTAATCAAATCAACCACAATATAGGGCAAAGCATTAACAACATTGCGTATGAAGAGTAAATAATGGACAAGGTCGAAATCATTATATACATCAACTAAATACAGTTGTTAAGAAAAACTTAACAATTTAATAAAAATAACACGAAAAATTTCATGTTTTTATCGATCTCCCTTATAAAGGCATGTGCCATAACAGAAAATATGATCTTAAAGGAATACTATACCTGAAGGGCAACAAACCGCATTCCCATTTGGTGACGGTGGCCGTGCGACAGGACAGGCGCCGGAATAAGGTTTCCAACCAGTACCCGAACAGTTCCGACCAGCACGTCCCGGAACCAATTTACCGAATAGATTTCAATCATGACGGCTGACGTATCTCGCAGGAGAAAATCTTCATCCACCCTGAAAACAAATTTATCGTTCCATGTGGGGTTATTCTTGCCCTCAGCATCCACGCATGTTGTAAGCTTCCGGCTCTGGTGCATCCACGCCGTGGCGTACGTGCGCATTTTCTTGGACACGGGCTCCAAATCTTGCGCGGAGATAATGTTTATCTCCAATAGTTGGAAGGGTTTCAAGACCGGCGGCATGTTCTGTCGGAAAATGCATAACATATGAAGACAGTGACCGTCAGGCTCGGTTTACGTACATTTTACATGAATCTTGAAGATAGTGGCGGAGGTGGCAGCGGATGCTGTGGTTTCTCGGCAGCCACTCCGGTTGTGGCCGACGAGGGAATGTGGGTATGAAGCGGGAGGAGGAAGAAATGGGGACTGGAGAGGATAATGACCTCTCTAAAAAACATGAAATTAGGGGACATATGAGAGGGGAATTAAGGATACGTTTGACCAAGTTGTTTGTGGTCCTGAGATATGGTGATTCATTTGTATTGTACTACATGTTCAGGATTTTGAGTGGGTACATATTTTCTTGATTCTAAAATTAATAATTAACTTAATTTATATTTGTATATTTTATCTGTTCATTATATTATATATATATACACACACACGAGGTAATATTAAACCTTATTATTTTCAGTATTATATTATTAAATATTTTTTTAGAAATGTAAACAATAGCAGATTTTAAAGTATCATAAATTCATAACTCAGAAGATTTTCAAGTTACCAAGCATGTCACGCCCCGAAACTCGAGTGCGTGACACTGGTGTTGAATCCAAACATGATATTCAGATACAACAAGCGTCTCGTGTACAGATCTATGATAAAATCAGTCTATTTATTCCAAAATCAATAAATTGTCATTACAATTGTAAATACGAAATACAATTGTCTCGAGTTAAATAAAAGTTGCGGAAGCGTAAATAAAGATAGTAAATCTTCTTGAAGACTCCTCATGGATCACCATCCCCAGAATTGTTCTTCTCTTTCTTCCTCGATCTCTTCTCCTTCGACTTTGTCTAGGAGGGGAGGTAAGTGGGTGAGTGTTTGGGAAAAACACCCAGCAAGCGGGGGCCAATCGATGCGACAATATAATACTTTTTCATAATTTTTCCAAAACATATATTATAATCGGAGCATAAACTAATATGAATACTGAAACATAAACTTAACAGAGTTGCTCTAATCAGAGCCAGAACGGAACATGTTATATCAGAAATATTTTTCATATACGTAAAGCACATTAAATCCTCTAATTTCCTCCTGGTACTGATATCAGTTCTATAGACTTAACCCTCATAGAGATAAGGTCAGAACATCAGATCACCCACGAATAAAGGGTCTGGACTTTCCAGAACAACGGTTAACCACCGTATCAGGTCAGAATGTCGGTTATAATCCCACCACATCAGGGTCAGAAACAGAAACAGAACTCGGAATTCCCACCAATTGGATTTCAAAATTTAAAGTGCTTCAAAAATATAATTTTCATCAAAACATCATAATTTAATAGTTTCAACATAATTTACATAATCGATTGAGGTTTCAAAACATACTTATCATTTTTCAAAAAAAAAATTGAATATATAACAAGAGCCCACTTACAGTCGAATTTACGAAACATGTTAGAAGGGATCCTTGGTTGAAAGATAGTACAAACGCTCTCTTCCCTTGCCTAAAAGTGTTCAAAATTCTTGTGTGTGTGATGGTGTGTATTTTCGAAAAAGGTGTTTTAAGATAGGATATCATTTTCTTAGCATGGAATGGCGTGGTTTAAGTTGTAGGAATAATTTATTGGAATTCATAAATTTATGATATTTAATGGCATCATTTTGGGCAAGGTAATTGGATGTATTAATGAGGCAATTGAATGATATGTCATGATTTGAGCTAGGCACTTCAATGTCATTAATGGCTAATAAGAATGTTTGGTAAGTCAATTGAATGGCTAACATGATTTGGGGCAAGGCATTTGAATGACTAACATGATTTAGGGCAATGCAAAATGTAGGGTCATCACAAAACATCACACCTATTTCATTCCAAAATTATTTACAGAACTTTTAAATAGAAAATCCAACAAACGCATGTCAAATACTTTGATCTTGAGACTCACATTGATATTTTCAAAGTAATGTACTACTTTTTGCAAAAGATTACAATTGAAATCTGATTTATTTTTCTTCTTTTTTAAATTTTTTTTTGAATGGAACAAAGGTCCCTTGTAATCTCAACTAGGTGGGCACCTCCATGTACAGTGAGTCCATATCATCCGAGTAAATTCGAATGCTAACAACCTCGAATACAAGAAACAGAAAAATTTATTAGCCATTGCATTAATATATTCAAGTATCTAAAAATATATGGCATAAGGTCACTTCCCAATACAAAAATATTCGGTAATGACTACTTACCTCCATTAAGACATTCTTCCATTCATTTTGTTAAAAAAATGAAAAGAAAAAAAAAACAAAAAACAAAAATATTGAGAAAAAAATATTACTCCATGCCTCAAAATTCTTATCCAAATCGAAGTACATTCCCTCAGTCAGAGTAATGCCCATTCCTCGATCCTTGCTGATAGGTGGAATGTGCTCTTTCTTGACGAGGTACCTGCCTATAGAAACCATTCCCTCGTGGTCTATTGTAAGGACGCTCGGCTCCATCCTGTGTGATCCCTCTGCCAAAACTTCGGCCACCAAAACGTCCCCTTGTTCCTTCCATATAGTAGCTAACCCGGCCTCTACCCCTTCCTCCTGTTAGTCAAAACAAGCCAACAGTGAAAGAATTTAAGAACAGTCATGCTGATTATTATAAGAAACCAGGTGAGATGCATCCGTATTTAGTGATAAGAATTGGGAGAATTTAAGCTCGAATTTACTCAACCACGATGATGTCTTGCTATCAAGTATTTTGCGCCCTCGATGCAACATTAGATTTCTAATGCATAACCAAATTCTACATATCTTTCATTTTGAAAACCAGAATTACATTGACATCCCTTGAAACTAAGTTACGTAAAATAATTTAAATAAACCAAACATTAATGAGCCTCCCCTTGTCATTCACGCAATCAAATCAGGTACTTATACATAAAGGGTGCAGTTCACACTCCATTCTAACATACGCAGAATTTAATAGGGAATTCATTTTATCTTATATTTTCTGATATCAGCAGATTAGTGGTCATGAGGAGAAAAGTAAAAAAGTTTACACCCGTTGGAGACAAGAAAAAGAATGATTCTCGAAAAGAAGGTTTGCACAAATTTAGGATTGATAAATAAGTTATCCCTTAGCAACATCATGCATATGTAAGGAACCTGTGGAACTCAAACTTTGCCATTTCTTTCGACATCCAGTTATGGACCTCTTAAAGGCTTATCTTGTCGCAAAGAATGCATTCATTTCTAATACGTCTTAATTAAATAAAAACCCAGAGGTAATTACCCAGAATGGTGCGAAAAAATTCTTATGCGCCATAAAATTTCATAGATCCATGCAAGTCAAAAGCATAAAACAGGAATACATACTCCCCCCTCTAATGAAGTTGTTTCTATTCGGTCTTCGCTCTTCAATGTAGAGCTGATGTGCACCTATCTGAACTGTGGATGCCTACAAGTAATCGATATAAGATACATAGTCAAATTCTTTTCTTATTCAGAGACATTCACTCTAATCAGAGATGTTATTAGAGTGACACAAAAAATAATGGAATAGGCACTATGAAATTTCTGTTTAGATTTTCTATAGATATAACAAGCAACGAAAATTACAAAAATAATCAAAAAACATATCTCAAACCTTAATCGCATTCTGCACACCAGAGACGTCTTCAAATTCAACAAAAGCATAGCATGCATCGATATCCTGAAAAAATAGAAAGTATACATTTTTTAGCAGTTTAGCACAAGAAACTAAAGCGCAGGGGGGAAAGGGAATACAGAAATGACCTTCCGAGTTCTAATGGCCACACCATCAGGCTTGAGTTTGCCAAACTTCTTGAACTCCTCCCCAATTTCAGAAGCAGCCATAGTAGTCGGAACATTGCTCACATACACTGACATTACTTCAACTATGGAAAATGGATATAAAGAAATAGAGTATTATGTTAGAAATAAAGTTTTATCATGACAGCCAAACACTCATTTGATAGATCGCGCACAAAACTAAGGGAATAAATTATAATCAATAAATCAGATTTTGATCAACATTTTCCTTCGAAGTAAAATCAATCTCAATTCACATCTCTTTGATTGTATTTGGATATCATAAAGTAAAAGGTAGATGAATGTAAATTATCCAAGATAACTTTAATATATTTTTACAAAAATTTCTTCCATGTTCTCCTCTATAACCAAGGAAAAATATTTCCATGATCCAAACACAGCCTTAGTTAAGGCTTCCAATATAATCTAAATCACCAGACAATAAAACATGATAACAAAGAAGTAGGAGAAAGTCACCTTCATCTTCCACAACCTGTGCTTCTTCCAGACTCTCCAAACTAGTCCTTTCAAGTGGGTTCGATGATGCAGCCAACGGTTGGATTGTGGGTTCAGGTAACTGCCGCGTGTCTGAAGGAGAAACAGGCTTGCTCAAAGATGGTGGAATAAGCACCGCCGGAGCAGATTGTACTTTTGCAACCTGTAACTATGATCCATAATGAAAGATACAATTCATGAGAAACGGGCCATAAAAATACAGTATACATCATAAAAGTGTGAGCTCTCATTATCAACCACGTACTATGGAAGCATAAGTATGCTTTTGTGGCTCCACAACAGGTTCTTCGACAGGGGAAGATAAATGGTCAGGTACAGAGTTCATAGTTCCCTGAAGTGAACCAATCAACTGTACATCAAAATTATTGTCCAGAACCTGTTCCGAGGTAGGGGCTTGTTGAAGCTGTTCATCTGGATACTTGTAACTATTGGTAGGGCATATCTCTTCAATTTTTCCAGTAGCCAAGAACTCCTTAGACTGAAAATCTCCATTCAACCCATAATTGGATGCTGCAAAATGGCCAAAGTAAATATAATTAGCAATGGTACCTTGGTTTTTTCCATTTTTAGCGTTGTATTATCTTCTGAATGGAGAAAATAACTTGTATTAGCATTCATATGTGCAATGGTATAAACAGAGATAGATGTTACTGCTAACTCATTAAATTTCTAGCACCCGAAAAAAGTGGCTAAATATTTAGCAACTCTCCCACATTGTCAAGTCCCCAAAATTTCAGTTTAGAGTTTTTTTCCTCCTGGATAAAAAAAAAAGTTAGCTAGAAACTAAGTTTTTAAAAAACGGAACAAAATGAAAAAATTAACCTTGTTCTCGAAGTGTAGCTGGAAAATGGAGGTTTGAATCAAGATTTCTCTGAGGTAAATATGCAATTGGATGCTGAAGAATTTGACCTTCGTCAACATAGTGGAATATGTCATTGAAAACAAAGTATCCTTTCTCCTGAGGGGCAAGGAAAAAGGTCTCCACAAACTTTTTCCTCCCATTGAATCCCTTTACATGCACAGAACCAGAAACCATCACTAGAACTCCACAGTTCCAAGATTCTAAAGAATGTGCAGTCTTGATTTCTATCCCAGTATAGTTGAGTGACATAATAAGTTGGTGGATTTGCTGCAAGGAGGCAAGAAAAGCTCAATAACTAACATTGACCCATTCTACTTACTGAGGAAAAAACAGGATGAAGGACGATCATGGAAAATTACATTGGAACTACTCAAAGTGAATCATGAGGCGTTGAACTCATCATTAAATATAATATGCTGAAACCTTGAGTTTTAAATTTACAAAGACCAACAAATACAACTATCCAGATAAATTTGCCCAAGATCAATATTAAAACGTAGTCTAGGTTCTTCATTCTTGCAGTTTCATATACAGTATTGGAGCACGACAAGAAACACATATCAAAGAGGTAGGTTGTGATTATTGTTACAGCCAAGAGACCAGATTGGTGTAACCACTAACTATGACATATATCAACCAAAGTTGACCCAATAGTGATTGGATAAAAAAATCAAATGAAAATTAATTATGCCAACTATTCTATTCTGTCACATTTCAAACTTATATAGAATAAATTTTAAAAAAAAAACTATATTCTTCAAGTTCTGACTAATTCACGAGTGCATGTAAGAGGCTTTTTCTAAAAATACCAGCATAGAGCTAGCAGTATCTCTTGAGTTTCCATCAATCCGAATCATGGTGCTGGCATCACTGTAAAATTGATGCACAAAATCTGGCTGGTTCTGTAGCATCTGATAGTACTGCCCAACAAAGTATGTCCCCACCTTTACAAGAAAGGCACAAAGTGTCAACGAACAAGTCCATCATACACAAATACTGAGGAGTTGAGTTTGATTAATGACATTTCCTTACTTTCTTACACCGTACCAAGTGATGAAAACTTGCGGATGCATAGAAAGAACTGATATATTTTATGCCTTGGATTGCAGCATTCTACCATCATATATGTTGCATTACTTGCATAAGTACAAACATAGGGTTCAGAAGGAGAGACGAGATAGCTTATAACCATATAATTCTGCATATATAACCCTAGAGGGGACAGGACAAAGCAAGATCATCTATATTTCAAGCAGATCAATTGCCAAAATGGAGCAATTTTTATAATTGTATGTTATGTAGAAGTTAAATTGTCATAACAAATTCATCACAGGTGAAATCAATCTACATGCTGACTCCCAAAAATTGTAAACAAAATTAGAAATATTTGCAGATATGTCCACACCACCGTTTGCCATGAACACAAATACAGTAAGCATGTACTCACAGACACAATGTCCCACAACGGCATCAACATAAACCAGAACATAGATTCATAGTTGCAGAACACATGTTTAATGATACTCGACAAAATTCATATGATATGTATGCATAGTGCATAAGTAAGTTTATCCATACATGCTAAAGGCATATCCAAGCATGTAAGTATATCTACTGATAAGATCAGACACATATACAAGTAAATAAGCCACTGCAATGGAGTGTTGCACCAGAGAGCGTCTTTTGCTGCGTATCGGCAGTGGAACCACCACCCATATCCATATACAACGGCAATAAGCCAGTAGGGTATTCACACACTTTAAAAAAATGTAAGTTTGCTTTCCAGTTTCGCTTCGCTAAATTAACTGGTCCATCCGTGACACATCCAAACCCATATATCGGCATATATAAATGCATACACAACATATGATGAAACAAAATCCATTAACTTGGATGTAAATAAAACGATTTATCGACCTAGAGAAAGATTCAAAACTTGACCTGGGCCGCAGTGACAGGCAGAGGAAAAGCGGAGGCCATGGAGAAAAACCCAGATTCAGAAGACAAAACCCAGATCTAAAACCCCAATTATCAAGATCTATTCGAAAATCAACAGAACTAATCACAACCCAGATTCAGTTTCGCAGTTTTTCATCACTCGTTATCATATTCAAGAGCCCCTGCGATCGAAAAACTGTACCTACAAGCAGCAGTGATAAATCTCGCAGTTTAAAGAGTGGGATGAGACTGCGAAGTACCGCGATTCTGTATAGTTAGGGCTGGGATGTGTTTGTGGAGACACTCTTACGCGCATAAAGACCATTGGTTTTCAGCTACCTTTTGGTATTTTTGGTAATAAGGGAAAACATAAGGGGATGTTAGGCTTTGTTTAAGATCTTTTCGAAAAAAATTCATAAATCCAAAAGTATAATTTTTTAAGTTGAATTGAAACAGAAGAGTAAATTACACAAAACGGTGCTTATTGGCTTGATTCGGTCCGGTCCGGACCGGAACCAGCCGGTTCCGGGTCCGTTAAGGACGGAACCGGTCCAATCCGGTAAGGAACCGGATCGGGTCCGGTTCCGGTTCTACCGGTTCCAGGTTGGAAAATTAAGGTATAACTTGTTGTGTGAGGATTCGAACACGCAACCATCACCTTCTACTCTATAACTCTAACCAATTGAGTTAATGTGCCTTTGTGTTTGTAAACTAACATCAAATATATTTATCTATATTTAAAAAAATTAATTTTTAAAAAATTAACGGATCCGGTTCCGGTTCAACCCGGAACTGGATTCGTTTAATCCGGAACCGGTAAGATACCGGTTTCGAAACGGTAGAACCGATCCGAACTGATATCTTACCGGTTCCGGTTTCGGATCGGACTAACCGGTCCGGTTTCAGACTTGGTCCGGATCGACCCGATCCGATAAGCACCCCTAACAAAACCCCATCATACTGAATATGTATGAAACCTTAAATAGGCAAAAAAACTTATGTTTTTTTTTAATTCTACATTAAGTCTCATGTGTTATAAAAAGTCAAAAAAATCCAATTTTTTTTAAAAACCTTGCTCGAAATCTCCAGTGTTAAACAAAATAGGTAAAAAATCCCTATATTTTCTTAAATCTTCCACAAAACCCCCTCTCATTTACAAATAATTAGATTTATCTAATCTTTTTAAAACTATAAACATATTTTATGAAAACACGTTTATAAATATTCATATAGATTATATATGTTTATAATAAATAATTTTTTGTTTATATTTGAACTGGTCAAGAAACATGTATACATTAAAAGAAAAATTCAGAATATTATTCTTAATCTATTTTAAAATAACACCTTAAAAATAATTCATTATAAAATTTTGACTATTGTTCATTTAAAATTTAAAAAATAAATCATACTAAAGAAGAAAATAATGTAGATGCAGAAAAAGTTGAGGGGCATATTGGACTATCAATATGGTTTTGTGCAGGATTTAATAAAATATAGGGGTTTTTTTACCTATTTTGTTTAGGGGTTTCGTGCAAAGATTCAAAACAAAATAAAAGTTTTTTTGCCATTTTTATAACACATGGGGCTATATGCAAAGTTTAAGGGGGTGTATTCAATAATTATTTTTGATGATTTTTAATGACATTTTTTTATTTTAAAAGTCTAGTGGTATTCAATCTACTTTTATAAACTATGTACAAGTCTATCGGTATTCAAAATAGATTTTTGTAAAGTTTTTAAAAATCAGATGGTATTCAACATGGACTTTTTGAAAATCTATAAAAATTATGTGGTATCTAAAATTTCAAAATAGATTTTCATTTACTTGTATGAAATTATTTACACAATTAAAAACACAATGTACAACTATTAAAAGTAGAAATTTTTTCCCCTACCAAGAGATTTTGGTGGACTTATAACTGTGAGTTTTTATAAAACTTTGCTATTCACTCTTTCCAACTCTTGCCATCTTCACGGGATTCACTTTTTTGGATTTCCTTACCTCTTCTTCAAGCACAACGGCATCACATGGCAAGCTTCCGTTTTCATTCAATATTTTGTATTATTTCTCAAGTTTTGTTAGATGTTTTGCCATTCGAAAGATTCCCCAAAAGTTTTTATGTAATAATATACTGGAAAATTTAGTCGAAATGTCTTTATTTAAATAAAAAAAAGAACAGTATGTTTGCAATTTGAACAAGTGGTGATATTTTTTATTTTAACAAATAAGATATTTTCAAAGCTTCTTTCGAAGAAAATTGAATGTGTGTTAGAATTGTGTATCAATAGATTTTTAAATTAGATCAGAGATGGCATAGACCCTTAGACACCGTTTGGTCATTATCAACCGTATATTTGAAGTGTGTTTTGGCATATAGTTATTGAGCAAGTTGCAAAGAAGTTGTGGATGAAAAAAAATGTTGGTTTGAGATTGTTGGATGCCCATAGGCTATTTTCAGTGTTGTTCATCATATTCTTCATTTATTGTTCTTGCTAACACAGTTATTATTATTTTGAATGTTTTACCCTTAGTTTGGATATTTTCTATCATAGTCAATAAGTATTATCAATGGGAGACTCACAAGCAAAATATAATGTGTGGGCCATTGAGAAGAGCAATGAATTACTAAAACTTACGGTTGATACTGCAATGCGAGGATGACGTGATAAGTGGTGTATTTAACAAAAGAACCGTAGAAAAAAATATACTTCCTGCTCTTAACACAAAACTTGAGTGTGAAAAGACTTTTACATTATCGAAGTTATTTGAAATGGTACAAACAATGATACAACAACTATTGTAAGATTATGAGTCATAACTTTGGTTTTGGATGGGATCCCGTGATAAAGAAATTCAAAGCTAGTGATGAAATATGGGAGGATTATTTTAAGGTGTGATTCTTCTAAATAAAATGATACAATTTATATTTACAATTATAATTAGAATTAGTTTTAACACTTCTTATGTGTTTATTGACAGTCTCACACTAAACATGAATATTATCGGTCAGACACTATTGAAGAATATGAAGATTTGAGAATTGTAGTGATGAATGGAACTGCTACAGGAAAATACTCAATTGGACTAGGAGAAGACACTGAAGCAAGAACATGCGAGACAGAAGAAAATAGGGGTACTAATTTATTAGATGATTACTTGTTTGACCATAATAGTGGTGAATTCATGCAAAGCGATATGCAAGAATCCTCATACAGCCTCCCATTTTTGAGGACTCTGCTTCACCGTTATCCTCTCAGCCCATGATTTCAGAGGTTCCACTTGTGACAAGAAAAATAACTAGGACCGAGTCTGAAGCAAAATCAAGCACATTCAAGAATACTGACCCAGATGGTATATATAAGCTCTCTAACACCCTTGAAAAGGTAGCTTCTAAGATAGACTCATTGGTATTATAGATGATTGTTGTTGGGATGCTATCAAGGAGGTCCCAAATTTGCATAATCGTACGCGGTACAAGGTGCCTGACTTGCTGAATACCAGATCAAAGAAGATAAATTTCTTGAAAATGACAATCGAAGAGCGTTCGGGTGGATAGACTACAAATTGAACGAATGCGTATTGTTGGGGGACATTGTTTTGAATTATTATTTTTAATTATTGAACTAGGAACGAGTTCTCGGTTTTGAATTATTTATACTTATTTTTAGATTGTTTATTAAACACATCTTGTTTTGGTTATATATGATATGTTTTTTCATATTATTTGTAAAGTTTTTTGTATTATAATTCTATGTTTGATGTCAGATGGTTCATTTAAATGTCAAATAACAATATGCATGAAGTAGATGTACACATGGAAGAAGATGAACTTGAAGATGAATTACATGAAACCATTATGTATTTGTTGATGAAGATTTTCGGAATCCTCTATGTGCTAAATGAGCATATAGCTAACATGTATCATGAGCATGTTCATCGTCCCTTAAATAGACGTATGATATCTACAAGTGGATTCGATTATATTCAGAAAATATTAAAAGAGGATCCAACAAACTTTCGAGAAATTTATAAAATGTATCCTGACGTGTTTTTGAAAATTGTCCAACATCCTTAGAGAAAAAACACCCTTACTAGATACAAGATACATTTGTATTGAAGAAATGCTTGCCATGTTTGTACTCATTGTTGGTCAAAATACTCAATATTGCTTGATTCGTAAAACCTTTGGCCGGTCACAATATAATACTAGCCAAAACTTCAACAAAGTGTTGAAAGAATTAAATAACATTGCAGTAGATATGATGATCAAACCTGGATCTGCAGTGCCAGAAAGAGTAAGAGAGAGTACACGATTTTATCCGTACTTTAAAGTAAGTTTACGAAATTTTTATTCTGTTTCAATTTTTATTATTATTGTATCATTATTATTATTATTATTATTTTGATTTTATTGTTATTGTAGGATTGCATTTGAGCTATTGATTGAAATCATATTCCAGCAACTGTGTTTGGGCGAGATTCTAACAATTATCGTAATCGTCATGGAATAATTTCTCAAAATATTTTAGCAGCTTGTAACTTTGATTCAAACGTGCTGACGGATGATTTATCAAAAAATAATGGAATTAAAGTTCCACGAGGTATACTTTTAATCACATACATTACTTAGCTATTCATAGTTTTGTAATTTTTAATGATTATATATATTATGCATTGGTAATTTAATTATACAAGTATTGTTTGATAGGTAAATATTTTTAGTGGATGGTGGATATCCAAATCGACGTTAATTATTGGTTCCTTTTCGAGATGTGCGTTATCATCTTCAAGAATTCACTGGCCAAGGTCGTCATCCTGAAGATGCAAAAGAGTTGTTCAATCTTCGTCATGCTTCTTTGATGAACGTCATTGAGAGAATATTCGGTATATTTAAATCGCGGTTCACAATATTCAAAACAGCTCCTCCATTTCCATATACAACACAAGCAGAGCTTGTTTTGGCTTGTGCCGGATTACACAATTTTCTCTGCAAGGAGTATCGTTCTGATTATTTTCAGTTGAACCAGATAATGAAGCGACATCAACTTTATCCGAAGAAGTTTACGAAGATGGCGAGTTTGATTCATTTATTGATACTCAATAACAACAACGAGTGAATGCTAATGCATGAAAGGATAGCATAGCCACTCGAATTTGGAGTGATGTTGAACATATTATCAAGAACATACCTGAGATAATTTTTTCATGAAAAACTACTGAAACTGTATCAAATTCTCTCGGTATTTTGATTATGTTATTTATGCATTATTGATAAAATTATTATTATGTAAAAAAGTATTGATTAATTAATAATGGATGTTGAATTTTATGAAAAAGTTTACAAATGACTAAAAATCTTGCAATAAAGTTCTATAGTATTCTATAAAAAGTCTACAAGAGTCTATAAAAATTCTACATAATTCTATGAAAAAAGTCTACAAGAGTCTATGAAAAACAATTCTGTGGGATTCTATAAAAGTCAATAAAAATTCATCAACTACACAAAAGTCTATCATTTAAAAAAGTCATTAAATATCTATATTGAATACACCTCCTAAAAAACAGAGGAATTTTTTTGCCTATTTTGTTAACATATTGAGGTTTCGTGCATATTAACTATAACACAGGAGATTTTATACAATTTATCCTGAAAATTTTTGTGTTTGCCTTCTTTCCGTTACTGTTGTGATTTGCATATAACATAATAATATGTTTATTTTAATTATTAAATAATCAAATCAGAAATAATAGTTGTGTAGAAAGTCTTATTTATAATTAGTTCACACTATATCCAATAAAATATTACAGAAATAGAGAACATTTGGCTTTAGTATGTTGTTTTTTTCGAGCTTGTGTTTTTATATACTGCATAACTTCCATTTGTTGTCTCTTGTTTCTCTAAAAAGATATTATATATCTATAAGTGAAATTATTTTCAATAATCAAGATAATAACTGTAATATATTTGATTTATTAACTAGTATTAGACATCTTTATTTAATTAAAATATTTTGTAAAAGTTTTCGTCTACTAAATAAAGTTGAAACTACTAAAATGTAATAAAATTCCGTCAGTCATATTCTCTACTAAAAATAAAACGTATGAGATACAATGAATTTGAAAAACTTCCAATGCAATCCCTCTAATTTGGTCATCCATTTCTTCAATGTCTGTCCTTTCCTTGTAAATTAACAAAACGTCATTTTTTACAATTCTCATCGAACATAAAATTATTGTGTTGATTTTATGTTATATATATATATTTTTATAAATAGTAGTTGTATCGCAATTGATTTGAGTTCGATCTCTTGTTAAACTCTATTTCGATCATAATTTCATTAAATTTATGTCATTACTTGTTATATAGGCAACTTTGATATATTTTAAATGTCAATTAAATATATAATAATATCTTTGAAAATTGAACTCTTATTCACTATCAAGAACGAAGAAATTTATTATCAATTATCAATTATATTAGAAAAGCATTTGTCAAGAATTCATTGGTATGACGACAAGGAAAAAGTACCAAGATTCTCATTTTTACTTACGTGGGATAATATTTATTAATTAATAGTTGGTTTTATTTGATTATTTGATTGATTAATATATGATCAATTGTAATTTATTGATTGATTATGGTGTGTTGCTCATATTAGTTGCTATGGGACCTGATACCTCTAAAGGGAGGTAGTTCGCAGCCGACCTGTTCAGGGAACCCAAGACCCATTAGATTCCAAATGTCGTACACCTATTTACCGACCTGTATATCGGCCAACCTCACCATGATTGTCGACCTTATGAAGTGTCGCTCTCACAAATAATTTTTTGTAAAGAGCTTAATACAGACAGGTCGACCTGCCAAGTGTTGTCGGCCTGTCAACCTTCAAAATCCATCTACTTCAATGTCAAAGAATATATGTGGTCGTGCTGGCCTGTTAAATTACAGGTATATGAGCTCATCAGCCGATGATATAACACTCTCATCAGGTAAACTCGTATCTTTATGACCGAGTCTCATATTTATGGAACGAGACCTCCGAGATTGGATTGAGCCGAGAACTTCGGGATTTAATCATCCTTATCAAATATTGTGAAGATCAGATGATATCTTATCCTATCTCAAACAGATTTGAATAAGCATTGAAGGAATCCCACCTACATAACTCTTTGCCTATAAAATCAGGCTTGATAATCACTTTTAGATTAATTCATTACATACATTGTTTCCTTTTATAGTATTTTCTTATTCTCTCATTTAATTTGAGCATAAGAAGAGATATGTCGTAAAAACTTTCCGGCCCTTTTATCACGTTTGTTCATCAATTGCAGGTCATTTTTAGGTTGGATCCCAGTTATTGCTACTATTCTACACATTAGAGAGATGATATCTCACCGCTCATTATATCCCAAAATCATCGCATTTTTTGTGTGTGGCGATATCAGAGCCAAAATCTCAACAACGGCCAATTTTACAATTTCGATATGATTAACAAAAATAGTTAGAACTTAGATTTAGACCAAGACATATAATGTGAGTGGGACCACCTTAGATCTTGTTGGACTGACCCATGACCCATCCAGATTTTTATAGCTAATTTTTAAAATCGATAATAGAATTTGTAGATCCTTAATATTAAGTTTCTATGATTGTACAAAGGTTCCATCTGCAATTTCCCTCATTTATTTCCAATATAATCATCACAATTATTACTCGAAAATACTCTATTTGTATATTATGTCATAGTCCAACATATAACATTTTCTAACTATTAGAATTGTTTTATTTGAATATTTGTGATATGATTTGACATCTATAATAATTATTATTATCTTATTTCTGCAAAATGAAACATATTTTCTTTTCTTACAAAGTATTTTCCCCAAACGTGGCTTTTGTGAAGTTGATTTAACATATTTATATTGTATCATTACCATAAACTATAATTTGATAAAAAAACAAATGATTGATTACATTGTCTAGGGTTGGCGATAGATAAAAGGAAAGTTAATAAAACAATGTAATCCTTGTTATCTCTTATATAATTTTTGATATTTCAACAGATTTTTTATTGTATATTTAGAAAAATATTATGTGAATCGCTCAAATTTTAGGGGGTTGTATTTAATAATAACTTTTGATGTTTTTAATGTCTTTTTTTAAATGATAGACTTTTATGGATTTGATATATTTCTATTGACTTTTATAGAGATCCACAGAGTTATAAAAAGATTTTCATAGACTTTATTCTAAATTTTTATTGACTTTTTGACTTTTTAAATGATAGACTTTGTGAAGATAGATTTATATTGACTTTTATTGTATTATGCATAATTATAAAAGATTTTTATAAACTCTCGTAATTTTTTTATAGAATTATATTACAAGATTTTAAACTTTCAAGGAATTTTATAAATTTTGTAACTTATAATAGAAAAAAATTACTAATAAATTAAATATTAAAATTTTCTAAAAAACTCAATGCGCCGTAAATATTTTAATAGAATATTTTGAAATATATTTCACATAATTAATATAATTATGTAGTAAAACATATATTTTATATATTATTATTATAAAAAAAGATTTTGTGTGTTACAATATTTAATACATTTTATTAATGTAAATATATTAAGATCCTCAATTACAGTTTCTGATAGAAATTTTGTGTTGCTCATCAGTCTACTAGTTTTCAAAAATAAAATTATCAAGAATATAAAAATTTACGATTCAAACATTGATCCCATCAAATTTATTGTAAAAAAAACTATGTCAAGATAAAATAAAAATTATGTAAATTTTTTTATATCAACTTTTAAAATGATATTGTTAGCATAAGTCAATGTGTAAAGACTAAAATTCATTGTTACTGGAGTAAATAAATAGTTATATGTGTTACCTCTAGACTTTTATAGAGTTTTTTAAAAGTCATGTTTGAATGCAAAATGACTTTTAAAAACTCTATAAAAGTGTATTTTAAATAGAGATAGAATTATATAGAGTAAATAAAAGTCTAGATTGAATACTCATAGATATTTATAAAGTATATAAAAGTCTCAATTAAATATTTTTAGACTTTTAAAATCCACAAAAATTATTAAAAATTTAGATTGAATACACGTATTAATGTGTCGAGTAAATTATTAGATATATTGTTCTAAAGTACACCAGATTTTAAATCACGGGACTTTATAGTCATTCAAAAAATAATCGAAATTATAAAACCATGACATATACATAACATTTTCCCTTTCACTTTTTTTCCGTATAAGCAACCGAAATAGAAAACGAATTATAATTTCTCCTGCGTAGATTCTATGACGCAAGAACACATCTGAGAATCCCTTAGTGTAGTATTGGATATTTTTAGGATATCGATACATATCGTACACATTTTAGATATATATTGGGTACGTCACGTGACATGTTCTTAATATAAAAATAAAAAATAAAAATAAAATTGAAAATTCTTGTCAGACATTTTTGAGTGACGTGTCCGACACGAAAATGACACTTTTTGGCTTAATCTTACAATCTAAAAAGCTTTTGACAAAATGAAATTTAAGACGCGAAAGAACAATGTCCCCAAATCATAAGAAAACATATATATATTTTTAAATGATACACATTTATAATTGATGAGAAACTAAATATATTTATATATAATATACAAGTCGTGTTTATGAAATTATATGAATTTTTTGATAAGACATGTAAAATATTATTTTGTAATGATTTCAATAAGGTAGTAGCTAATCCCATAGAGCCATATAATTGTTCTAGTAGCATCCTCTTAGGTAGCTACCCACAAGATATTAGGAGCAGTAGAGCCCTTATTGTATTGCATCAGATGTCTCAGGAATACGGGGCTCGTTAACTACTAGCTTCCTATATACGTTATTGCTTTTTAACAAAAATAAAATTTTAAAACTAAAATAAAATAAAATTGAAAGAACCGGCCGGTTTGTTAGTCGATCGGCTCGCCGGTTGAACCGGCCGGTCCAGCTTTCAAACTAGTGATAAGAACCCCTTATTTTAGTTTAAAAAAATGTTTCCAACGTTTCTTTTACAGCTAATTTCTAAAAGCAATTATATATGCTAATTATAATTTAACTTTAATTGACAAATAAGTTCAATCCGGAACCGGATCCTTTTGGTCCAGAACCGGTAAGGTACCGGATCCGGAACGGTAGAACCGATCTGGTCCGGTATCAAACCGTTCGGGACGGGTTAGTTCGGTTCCGCTTTCGGACCGGACTAACCGGTCCAGTTTTGGGCCGAGTCCAGATTGATCCGGCCCGTTAAGCACCCCTAGTATGTCCCAATTCCTTCCCCCCACGTCATAAAATGCCACCTCGTACAAAAACATCGGTCTAATTTGTGACCCCCCGACAACCTCGGTTTGACTACATCGTACTAAAATATCTCTTCCAAATACTACATATAAATTTGTTTTTTTTTTTTTTTGTTTTTGTTTTTCTCGTTACTAAGATATAAAATAAATTAGCAACCATATAAATTTCAACCTCCCCCATGCTTAATATAGCAAGTTATTTTTTGTTTCTCTTACTTTTTCTCCTCTAAATTTTTCTGTCTTCCCCTCTAAAAAAGGGTCTCTCTTCTTATTTGATCTAGATGAAGCTTTGGTCTTCTTCAATTAATTTCAATCTTCACGGATTTTAATCTCGGAAAAAAGATTTAGATGATATCGAAATGAATTGATAATAGGTCATTTATGTTTGGAGAGGGAAGCTGATCTTGAAGGTTTCTTTGCAGTGTGTTTGCTTATGGGGGATTAAGAGTTAATGATGTTAGGCAACATGGTTCATCCTCGAGATCGACAGCTTCCCATTGTAAGTATTGCCTTATATATGTTCTTTTATTTAACCTATTATTTGCCTTTGGTTTCACTCTTTTTTTTTTTCGGGATCGAGAGAGGATTGATTCATGCATGATTTTGCCGGCAATCAACTTGGTAAATAAGTTGCATGCCCAATTAATGTGGATGTATTGAATTTGACGGATCAAGGTTGAGCTGCTGGAGGTTAGGTATTGTGCATTTAATGTACATTTTCAACCCTATAAATAGAGCTATTCCGATTTCATTTCATTCATCCCATTTCAGAGTGTTCTCTCATGTCGCTATATTTGAGTGTGTATTCTATAATATTTGTGAGGTAGTTGTTTTCTATATTGAGAGTGTTGTTATCTTTGAAAGATAGTGAGAGGTTGTAACCCACAAAATATTATAGTAAAATCTTTTCATCTTGCCCGTGGTTTTTACCCTAATAATTTTTAGGGGTTTCCACGTAAATTTTGGTGTCCATTTTTATTCTTCATTTTCAGTATTTTTCTATCTCATGTTGCTGCACATGGGGCCAACAAGTGCAATCATAGTCTCATTGTAAAAATCTTAAAAATTCTAAATATGCTATGTGGTACAGCCTTAACTGATCTTCCACATAAGAAAAGATTTTTGAGATATTTTTTTATTGAGCAATTTTATTGTTGCCAAAATAGCGGCACGGTTCGAGATTGAAAAATTCAACGGGAGCAATTTCATGATTGTGAAAAATAAAGATGCAAGCAGTTCTACGAAAAAGATCGTTGTTTGACAGCTATTGAAGATAGGCCGAAGGAGGGCATGGACGATAAAAAGTGGAATGAGATGAACGGTAATGCTATTGCCAATCTGCAGATGGAGTTTTGTCAAGTATTGCTGAAAAGAAAAATGTCAAAGATATTTGGGATAATCTGACAAACCTATACGAGACAAAGTCACTGCACAACAAGATTTTCTTAAAGAGAATGTTTTATACTCTTCGGATGTCGAAACCCTCATCGGTGACCGACCATATCAATACACTGGATACTTTATTTGCCCAACTCACTACTTTGGGGCATAAAATAAAGGAAGTTGCACGTGCGGAGCTTCTAGTTCAAAGTCTACCGGATATATACGATCAACTCATCATCAATATGACTATAACTAATGATATGTTAGTCTTCAATAGCAACCGCGGTTCTTAAAGAAGAAAGTAGGCGCAAGAACAAGGAAGACATGTTGGCAAGTTCGAAGCATGCAGAGGCTTTGCCGATGATGAGAGGCAGATCGATGGAGCAGGACTCTAGTGGGAGCCACAAGTATGGTAGATTCAAATCCAGAAGTAAGAAGAAGAATTTTTACTGCTATAAATGTGGCGGTAAATAGCACTTCAAGAAAGATTGTACAAGTAAGAAGAGTCTCAAGAAATATTCTCAAGGAAATGTTGTCAGTACCTCAGACGGTGGAGATATACTATTCAGTGAAACAACAATTGTTGTGGAAGGCAGACAAAAGCTTTGTGATACATGGATAATGGACTCAGGAGAAACATGGCACATGACGTCTCAGAGAGAATGGCTCGATTAGTACAGTATTCATGGGAAATGATCATGCCTTGGAAATCGCTGGGGTTGGAACCATCAAATTAAAAATGTTGATGGTACTATTCGCACCATACAAGGGGTACGACATGTGAAGGGTCTGACAAAGAATCTTTTATCTTTGGGACAACATGATGATATCAGTGCAAGACCCGTATCGAAAATGAGATCATGAAGATCGTGAGAGGAGTGCTTGTAGTAATGAAGGCGGAAAATATTGCTGCAAATCTGTATATACTTTTGAGGGAAACACACAAAGAGGCAGAACTAGCTGTTGCATCGACTAGTTCGGGAGAAGACATAACAGTGTTATAGCATAGAAAGCTCTACATATGTCAGAACGGGAGTTGAAGGTTTATCAGAATGGAAGATGCTGGGCTTACAAAAGTGACTCTACCCTTTTGTGAGCATTGTGTTACAAATAAACAGCACAGACTAAAGTTTGGCACATCTGCGGCATTTTGGAGCTGATTCGTCATGATGTTTGGCAAGCACCGGTTGTATCTCTAGGAGGAGCGAGATACTTTATCTCGTTCATTGATGATTTCTCTAGAAGATGCTGGGTGTATCATATCAAGAAGAAATCAGATGTTTTTCCAGTATTCAAGGTGTTCAAAGCGCGGGTTGAATTTGAATCTGAAAAGAAGATCAAGTGTTTGAGGACTGACAATGAAGGAGAATATACAAGTGATGAATTTGATGCATTCTGTCAAAGATAGGGCATCAAAAGTCGGAGTGACAGAGCGGATAAACAGAACCTTGCTGGACTGAAAAAGAGACATGCTGAAGACTGCTGGTCTAGCCAAGTCATTTTGGGCAGAAGCAGTCAAGACCGCTAGCTATATTATCAATCGCTCTCCATCAGTGGCGATTGATCTGAAGACTGCGATAGAGGTGTGGATTGGAAACCCGTCGGATTATTCTCGGCTACATACATTTGAAAGTCCGGTGTACGTTTTGTACAACGAACAAGAGAGATCAAAGTTGATTCAAAATCCAGAAAGTGCATCTTCTTGGGCTATGCTGATAGTGTTAAGAGGTATTGTTTGTGGGATCCCAATGCCCACAAACTTATTATCAGCAGGGATGTTATCTTTAAGGAATATAAAGTGAAAGGACACAAATGCACACTGAATTCAGATACTACTACAATTCAGGTGGAAAATAAGACAGAAGAAGATCGAGTTTCTTCTGAGGTATTACCAGAGCACGATGAACAAGAACTAGATGAGTCAAAGATTCTCAAAGTTCGACAGTCTAATCGCGAGAAGAGACCACCGTTTAGCTTTCAGATTATGATACTGAAAGCGATATTACATACTGCTTACTGACAGAGGATGGTGAGCCATCAAGTTTCCTGGAGGCTGCTCAAAGTTCGTATGTATCCCTATGGATGCAAGCTATGTAGGAAGAATTGGAGGCCTTGGACAATCATAAAACTTGGGATCTTGTTACACTGCCACGAGGACGGAAAGCCATCAGTAATAGATGGGTCTATAAGATCAAATGTGGTGGTAACAACCAAGTGGAAAGATATCGTGCAAGATTGACAGTGAAAGGATATGCTCAGAAGGAAGGTGTAGACTTCAACGAGATATTTCTCCTGTGGTCCGGCTTACAACAGTTAGAGTATTATTGGCATTATGTGCAGTGTTTGACCTACATCTAGAGCAGTTGGATGTGAAAACAACATTTCTTCATAGAGATCTTGAAGAAGAAATCTATATGTTCAAACCAGAAGGTTTTGCAGAAATAGGCAAAGAGAACTTGGTTTGCAGGTTGAACAAATATCTGTACGGTCTCAAACAGGCGCCGAGGTGTTGGTACAAGAGATTTGATTCCTATATCATGAGCCTTGGGTACAACATACTTAATGCAGATCCTTATGCATATTTCAAGAGATCTGGGGATGATGATTATATCATTTTGCTGTTGTACGTGGACGACATGTTGGCAGCATGCCCCAACAATGATCGAGTCCAAGAATTGAAGGCATAGTTGTCTAGGGAATTTGATATGAAGGACTTGGGACCAGCAAACATGATTCTAGGAATGCAAGTTCACGGAGACATAAGTAACATACAGATTTGGCTTTCCCAGAAAAAACTATTTGAAGAAAATCTTGCAACGATTCAACATGCGAGATTGTAAGCCAATTTCTACCCCTCTTCCTGTTAATTTCAAGTTATCCTCTGATATGTGTCATAGCAGTGAAGCAGAGAGGATGAAGATTTCTCGAGTACCGTATGCATCAGCAATGCGAAGTTTAATGCTCACTATGATCTGTACAAGACCAGACATTGTACAAGCAGTGGGAGCAACCAGTCGGTACATAGCGAATCCAGGACGAGAGCATTGGAGTACGGCTAAGAGGGTCCTTAGATACATTAAGGGTACCTCAAATGCTGCATTATGTTATGGAGGATCAGAGTTTATACTCATGGGTTATGTGGATTCAGATTATGCAGGTGATCCGGATAAAATTGTGTTTACACTTGCAGGAGGAGCAGTAAGCTGGGTTTCAAAGCTGCAAACAGTTGTAGGGTTTATCTATAATGGATGCAGAATATATGGCAGCTACTCAGGCTTGCAAGGTGGCGATATGGATTCAAAGGTTACTCGATGAGATTGGGCACAAACAAGAGAAAGTTTCTTTGTTTTGTGACAGTCAGAGTGCCTTACGCATTACAAGGAATCCACCTTTCATGCAAGGACGAAACACATTGGAGTACAATTTCATTTTGTGCGGGAAGTAGTAGAAGTCGGAAGTGTGGATATGCAGAAATCCATACGAATGAGAACATAGCTGACAAAGCCGGTTAATACTGATAAGTTCGAGTGGTGCAGACCCTCAAGTGGCCTAGAAGAAACGTAAGCAGCAGGGGTGTTGCAAGATTGAAAGGATGTGTGGAGATGTGCTTGATTCTCAATCAACTTCAAGTGGAGAAATGTCGGCAATCAACTTTGTAAACAAGTTGCATGCCCAATTAATGTGGGTGTATTGAATTTGACGGATGAAGGTTGAGCTGCTGGAGGTTGGGTGTTGTGCATTTAATGCACATTTCCAACCATATTAGAGCTCTTCTGATTTCATTTCATTCATCCATTTCAGAGTGTTCTCTCATGTCTCTATATTTGAGTGTGTATTCTATATATTTATGAGTTAGTTTTTCTCCTATATTGAGAGTGATGTTCTATTTGAAACATAGTAAGAGGTTGTAACCCACAAAATATTATGTGGAATATTTTCATCTTACCCGTGATTTTTACCCTAATAATTTTTCCACTTACATTCCGGTGTCCATTTTTATTCTTCATTTTTAGTATTTTTCTATCTCATGTTGCCGTACCCGAGGCCAACATATTTCCCATTTTCCTCACCTTTTTTGGTCTTATTATGATATATACACATATACGTATTACTCTGTCATATAGGTCTACGTGTATATATATAAACAGAAGAAATTTCCTCACCGCCTTCTTTAATTCATACAAGACAACAAATTATAATTTGCCACGCTTATTTTTAAATCAGAATGGAATATTTAGCATTTTGGGCTACATTTTCAAGTGTTGTAATCTCGATTCCTTTATTCAGTTCAACTGAGAATGGAATTTAGTTTATGGAAGCACTGATTTAATAGGTGTAAATGTCACCAAATTCCCAATGTTTGTCCATAAATAAGACATTAGTCTCACCTTTGCAATGGTTGAAATACCATGAATTTCCTGTTTGACAACATAATTCTCACTTCCCACAAGCCACATGGAGAGCACAATTTCACCAATTTCCTATTTTCTGCAAACACCAATAAGATTAGATCTTCGTGGAACGTTTTCTTGTGGCTTTGATCAAATATAGGCACATAGTTTCTTGGTGCATGAAAAAACAAAATAATTGATTGTCTATTTGGTACGACACTGTTCGTGACATTAATTGATTTCTCCAACAAAATGTTCAAAAAATTTTAACATCATATATATTGCCATATGATTGTAACAATAAATTAGAGTGCCTTATTGTTAAAGTACAATTAACTCCAAAAGTTGATGGAAAATCGGCCAATAGTTTATATACACCCTAAAAAAAAACTTACA